>LR034538.1:2376-23380 GCA_900607525.1 Apocyclops royi
GTTTAGTTGAATCATTCGATTTTAATTTTTCATAACATTAACTACAGGTCTCCATGTTTAAAACTTACTTTACAAGACAATTCATGTTATAACAGAAAAGCCTGACCTGTTAATAAATGGTGAAAATTATGTGGTTTTTTTTGTAGTGAGACAACTTAGTCTTCAACTAAAAATGTCAGATGTTCATAACATTGACAAGAGTCATCAAATGTTAATTAAGTTACTTTTTACACAAAAAATGTTGAAAATTTAGACATGTTTCTTAAGCATTTTTTTACTTCTTTCAGTAATGAGACAGCTTAGTCTTACTTGTTTCTTGTCACATATGAATTAAGATGTCTCACTATCATAAAAAGGAATATTTTCTTTATTTATAAACTTTTTATTTGTGACGAGGTTTTTCCAACAAAATTTGACTGTCTCACGATAGTTAGAGTTACAAAAAAATTTTTTTTCTAAAGAGTGATCTAGCCTTTATGACCTAAATTACAAAAGCTACCCCTTTTAATAAACAGATTCTTTTTCCACTTTATATTAGAATGACATTCTAGTAACCTAAACTTTGAACTTTGAAAATATGAGAAAAAAAATTGTTTTTTCCTATTATAATCCAAAATCCTGTTTGCAACTTTTTATAGATGTTAAAGCACAAGCTAATTTTATTATAATATTAATTTTATCCTATAACATTAGGTCACTAGCTTACTGTGAATGAAAAAATTGCTTGAGGTTCATTTGGTTTATTATCAAAATAAGCTAAATTAAAATAGTAAATACAAAAAAAAATTCTGCTGGCTGAAAAAAGCATAGCTTAGATGTTTACACAGCAAACAATCTTCTTTACCTAATAAACATTTTTTTCTTTTTTTTCAAGAATGAGATATCTTTGTCAAAAGGCATCGCTCCTGCAGCTCCGGCCAATTTCAAGCCCGTGATTAGAAAAAGCGTCACATACATCGTCGCAGCAGTTCTCATCAACGAGCATGGTGACGTTCTGATGATGCAGGTTAGCCTAACCTCATTTTGATAGTTTTAAGTCCTTGACCAGGCCAGTATTGCCAGAAATATCGTCAAATTTCCCACAAAATATGAGCAAAACATTGCTTGTTCAATATTAAGTACCCTGTAGGCAGAAAGGTTGAAAGTTCCGAGATTGGGGAATTTTTCCAGATCTGGCAACACTGTTGACAGAAAACTTTTAGTCTTTTTTTAAGGGGAATCATCCCCTGTTCCTGATATGGGGACAATCCATTACTTTTTTTATTTTTTGGTTAAAAAAACTTTCTTTAAGATAATCTGATGTGTATATGGGTTTTTGGTGGAATTTGAATAAACATTTCGGGCAATACTCCTTAAACTAGTTTATTCAAAGTCATTACTGCTTAAAATTATGATCAGATTGTGAATTATGAAAAAATAAGTAAACACTAAAAGATGCTTAATCACAAATATTTTCAAATAAAAAAAATATAATTTTTCTTGTGAGACAGTCTTAAGCTGATCCATTTCACTGAATTGGAAATTTATTTGTTATTTAAATCTTTTCTCAAAGCCTAAAATTTCCTAATTCTACCCTTATCTAAAAATAATCATATAAATATTATTGAATGTTTTTCACCAATTAAAATATGAGTTTGTTACATAAATTTATTATTTCAATTAAATTTCTTCTTTTATTTTGTTGGATAACCTCTATGTCATTAACCTATGCTGTTGATTAAGAGAAATGATAAAAGGTTGAGTTGAAAACCTGTTTAGGCTAATGCATCATCAGCTGGGTGTTTCATCAAAAAAATAATCATGGAATAACAATTCAAACCAGAAAAATATTTTTTTTGTCATCAGCCTGTAGAGATGTGATCAGAATTTTAGTCAAGTTGAAATTATTCTGATTTCTTTTGGAATTGGTTCAGGGCAGTGCTGCCAGATTTTGACAGAATTTCTTGTTTTTGGTGGAATTCTGTATCATATCTGGCAACTGCTTTATTGTCTGAAAATTATCACTTATATGCTTAAGCCCCTGATGTCAATTGAATTGAAAAAAATTTTATTTGTTAATTTACTATTAATATCAATTTCTTTTGATCAATATATCTGCAAGTTCCATAATTAATTATTGAAAATATTTACCTTCTTTGAGTGGTCATGCCATTGTCAATCTATTTTTTCCCCCTGAGAATACCAACTTGTTATTAAGAATAACAAATTTTATCAAATACTTGTAAAAATTTCAATATTATAAACTTTCTCAATTGCAGGTGTTTTCTCCTAACTAATCTAACCTATGTTTTCATATTTTTTAACTTGTGTATACTCTTTGAAGCAGATTAGTTTGAAGTGGAAAGCTTTAAAACCAACTTGTTCAAAATAGAATAAATAGAATGTTAGATTGGTTGGCTTGAGTTAGGTTGGGTTAGGTGACCGTATTCTTTTACCATCCCAGTGGGGGTGCAGGGAGTGGCACTTTTTAAAACTTTTAACTATTCCCTATTTCACTCGTCTGTTTTGAATTAAATCTTGCAAGCCATTATTAGTATTATTACCCTTACCTAATATAGTGATTATTTCATTTAATTTATTTTGACCCAAGATCACTTTTTAAAACTTAACAATACTGTATCTCACTATTCTGTTTTGAATTAATCCATGCAAGCCAGTATTATGTATATTACCCTTACCTAATGTGTTGTTTATTTTTAAACTCAGTTTTCTTTGATATTTTGTAAGGGTAAGATAGTAGTTTTGTCTAAGGGCAAGCTATTTAATTTTAATTAAAACTTTCACTCTTATTTGTAAATTTATGATACTTACTTGTTCAAAAATGTCAGTATATTTTAATCAGTCTAGATCTTAATCTTTTGCCACTTTTAACTACCTAACTATAAGTGTCAGCTACACCCATTTTCAAGAAGTTCTCAGTTTAAGGACTGAATTTTGCAAGTCATTCATTTAGTTTTGCATCTTTTCTTGACTTTTGAAAGATAGACAATAAAAACAACTTATCTGTCAGTATTATATAGGTAATTGTAATTTTTTTAATGTTCAACAGAAATGAGATATTTAATTAGACTTAATTCTTTTTTCTTGTTTTAGTCAGAAAATCAACATTTTAAAACAAATATCTCTACGAATTGCAAGAAATTCCACCAAAAACAGATCAAAGCATCTATTCGATACATATTTCAAACCTTATTACATCAAGAATGATTTTTAAAGAATTCCACCAGATCTGTCAATACTGTTGTAATTTTGACTAAACATGGTCTTAGCTGAAATTTTCATATCTGTTTAAGCTTAAGTCAGCTGGCTAAAGATGGACTTAAGGCAGTCTTATACTACTTTTTAGACCTGTCTCATGGTGGATTTAGAAGTCGATCCTATAGCCAATGTAAGTCAGACACTGCCAGAAAGGTCATAGCAAATTTTAATTCTTAGTCGGTTTTAAGTCAAATTTCTTAAAATAATCTTAAGACACATTTACGCTTAGACAGATAAAAATTTCAGCTCTTGTCTTCAAACTACCACCAGAATATCATTTCTCAAGATTAGGAGTAAAATTGGTCACTATATGTTCAAAATAAAATCTACTTTTTAACCAGATTTTTACATTTTTTCTATGAGACATCTAGCGTCAAATATTTCTACTAATTTCTTTGGCTGCCATACGGTAGTTATTTTATTCTTTGGGGAAAAATCATCACTCATTTCATATATACAAATTAATTTAGTATAGTGAATCTGTGTTGATGCATTTACCACACTATGTATTTTGGGGAGACGAGTCACTTAAAAATTCTAGCAATCCTGGTCATAATTTTTTTTTCAGTTTAAAGAAAAAAGAGAAAAAAAATGAATTTCATGACAATGTGCATTTCAAAGAAGAGAAGAAATATTTTAAATGACTCTTATAATTTTTTTTGTCTCTTATTCTACAATTTCATTTTTTTCATTTTTTTTATTTGTTCTCAAAAAGTCAGTCTTTAAAAATCAATTGTGTAGGCGTCTCAGGGCCAAGACATGTTGTAAAAAGGGTTTCAAAGAAATGATTATTAGACAATGCTGCCAGAAACGTCATCAAAATTACCCCAAAATCTGAACAAAAAAAAAACATTTTATGCTGTAATTCATATCCCCTTCGACACAATCTTCATCATACCAACTTGAGTGAATTTCCCCAAACCTGGCAATACTGTTTGCAAGTCGCAGATCTAAATTTTTTCCTGGTGAATGGATGAATGACACAAATTTGTTTTAACTACAAATTATCAACTATACAAGGATCAGACATTAAAAAACATTTTAAGGTGAACCAGTTCTTGTATTGGTTGTGGCCAGTGTGGCCAGAAATGTCATCAAAATTTCCCCCAAATCGGAATAAAGCAGTTTAGGCTCCATTTAAAGTCCCTTTTTAGAAAAACACGAAAGTTCGTAGTTGTGACTTTATGTAATTTCCACAAATCTGGCAACACTGGTTGTGGCTTAAAGCAAGCTATGTTAAAAGTAGATTTTGCTTTAAAAGGGATATTGGCTTGTTATTTGAAGGTTTTTCATCAAAATTATATGAATGAATGAATGAATGATTTGTTGACCCATTATCTTTTGTATTAATTACCAATTTCACATCAAAAAAGGGGGAGAGATTTGTTCATTATTTGAAAGTTGATCACTTCATATTGAAGATCACATTTCACCAAAAGCGTTTGAATGAATGAACGAATGAATGATTAATTCACCCATTACTTATTGTACATGAGCCTTGGTCACATAACCATGGGTCGACCACACGAAATCATCAGTGTAGCTTAAGTCTCGGTCACATAATCATTGGGTCGAGCGCACGAAACATGAACCTAGCTTATTGTGCAAAAGCAAAGATGTACTTTTATTTGTGCAACTGGATAGACTTGAGGTATCGTGCGCCCGACCCATGGTTATGTGACCGAGGCTTTATTATGCAAATGCAAAGAATTTTTTTTTCATTTGTGCAACTGGATAGACTTGCGGTTTCGTGTGCCTGACTTAATGCTTATGTGACTAAAGCTATATTAATTGCAAGTATCACGGGTGCAAGCATCAAACAAGGATTAGAAGAAAAAAAAACTGTCCTGACCCGATTGGGGGCTCGAACCCGGGTCCCCCTGCTCCAAATGCAACTCATCTATCATCATTCAAAAAATTATCATTTTTTGCCATAACCTTGATGTCTAATGTTAGATTCCTTAAATATTCTAAACACTTTTTCTTTACAAATTGACAACCATGTAAGCAAACGAATGATCGATTCTGTGTATTATTATCTAATTTGTTGACACTGTTGCCAAAGTTGAAATTTAAATGAAAGCTATTATTCGTTTTTTCAAGTTAAATTTTTACTCCAAAATGTATATACTTTCATCTAAACAGTGTTGCCAGACCATAATGCTTTGAGTTATCTAATATATTTTTTTTCAATATTTGTAAATTTCACCAAATCTGGCACCACTGATATTAAGTCAAGTTGATTTTTCTTAGGGTAGATTTGATCGGTTACATGACAAACTATGTATTTCTGTGTTAGTGCCAGATCTGGTGGAATTTCCAACGATGAAAATGAAAATTTAAAATATTTGTGTATAGGTAAAATAATTTGTTCAAATTTTGTTGATAAATTCTGGCAACATTGCCTTGGGAGTAAGTGAATAATGCGAATCTCATCAAAAAACTTTTGAAACTATGATTTTTTAGGTATTCGTAGATCCAAAGTTGCCAGAAAAAATCATGCGAATGTCACCAAAATCAAAAAAAAATAAAATCCGTGAATGCAGGAATCGTTGGTACGGCATTTTGCATGTTGGCAAAAATTAATTTTTTTAAAAGTCGTACGCGGAAATATGTTGCCTGTTAGGTAGTAGCGTGTGGGTGTACACGGTAGCTTAAGTGAAAAACAACTCTTAATGGAATTTGGCCTATTTGCAAGAATGGGAGGCATTGCATATATAGTAGGGTCATAGTTCATAGTAAAGCTTCACCAAAAAATGTTGCAATTCCAGTTTTTTTCATTTAAAGAATACACTTCTCTAACTAACATGACCTAACTTCGCCTTTACTAGTGTTGAGCTAGACATTGTTGCCAGTTTTAGTGGAATTTTCAGAAACGTATGCTTTGGTAGAATTCAAGTATATGTAATTTCTAGCACCACTTTCCACGTTAACCTTGTTAAGTGAACTTTATTATATATCAGATCAGTTAACCTTGTAATTTAACCAAGCTATTTATGACATGTCCATCATTTAGAGTCAATGCAGTTTTAACCAAAGTATATGGAGAGAAGGTATATCAATCTGAAATCGAAAATTCTAAAAGTTCTGACGTCACATCTGCTTTAATTTTGAGACTATTATGCTTGGCTAAGGAAAGTTTGAACTCAAAAAACAGTTTTTTCATATATTTGCCCAATCACGGCTAGAAGAAGTGACGTCACACAGCGTAAAATTGAACTTGGATTCGGTCGTACCTTCTCTTCATATACTTTGGTTTTAAGAGTACTTACAAGTTTCCGCCCATAATATTTTTTTTCGACAGTTGTTTGAACATTAAAACAAATTATCAAGTTCGGTTTTTGTTTTAAAAAAACCTTGAAATTTAATCTAGGTCGTCACGGAAATAGAATTTTGTAAAACCAAACTCTTTAGATTACTTTCAGAATATCTGTTAATGTAATTAGGATTGAATGATTGAAAATTAGAATCAAAAATTACAATGAATTGTTCATTAATTTTTTTTTACTACCTGGGAAATAAAAAAAATGATCTGTAATTTAAAACACCCGAGGGGAAGGTTATGAAATTTTTTCTTTTTGAAAGTGACAAATTTTTTTCTATTTTTTGACCGAAAATGAACCAAGTGTAGGGATGAGTCTACAAAAAAATTAAGCTCGATTCCAGTCCTCGACTTATCTCTAATCCAAGTAGCCCAGGGTTGATTTTTTAATTCATGAATTTCTTGTGACACCTGTTAAAGAATATTTTACATGTTGCCAAAACTTTTTAATTAGTTGTATTTTACTTTCAAATGAAGTCTGGGATACATAGGTAACTATTACTTCAAATTTACGAAACTACTAGTCTAACTTGTCGCGCAAATACAGACATTTGTATTTTTACAACAAGTTAGACCTATAATTTCATTTTGCTCGACTCAGTTGTTATGTGACCAAGGCTTTAGCTTGAGTTGTTATTTTACCAAAAGTCTTTTTATAAATTGTTAACTCTATGTAATTTAATATACCAGGCTAGTCATTTAAAGCTACACTTTTTACTTTTAGATTAAAAGTTGATCGAAGCTTAGTTCACAAATGCAAAGTTGTATGAAAAAGTTTTAATTGATTTAATTTTGAAATCTCTACAATAAATAAAGAATATTTTCAAAATTCTTTTTTCAAGACAATTTTTCTGAAAGTCTTATTCCATTATAGTTGAAGCTCAAAATTGAAAAATGTATGTAGCAGTTCAAACGAATAACCCAACAGTTTAAGGTATAGAGACATCATTGGAGTGTTTTGAAAAAATTTTCTTGTCTTTGAAGTGATGTACTAAACTATTCTAAAATTTTTCATGAACCTTTTGTAGAAGTTCTCCCATAAGAAATTTTCGTATCGTCGCAGTGTCAAGTTGTCAATTTGTCAAATTGTCAATTTGTCAAATTGTCGTAGTGAGTTTCTTTTTGCTCCGGGGAGCAAAGCGTTGGGTCCGGTGCTTCGTGCAGGGTAGGTTGTTGAAGTCAAAAATACAATCAGTGTTGCCAGAAATGTCAGAAAAATTCCACCAAAAATGGAACACAAAACTTTCTTGTTCCGATATTAAGGAATTCCATTAGACCTGGCAACACAGAATATAATTTAAGTTTTTTACTAGCAACAATTCACGACTGCACCAATCCGGGAAAAGCGACATTTTGAAATATGACCTCTTTCAATACAAAAACACATAACGCTTTGAAAAAAGGGGGATGAAAATTTTCTTTAAAATTTTTTTTTTCATGTCTGGTCAGCGTGAAATTAGGTACATCTGTCCTTGAAATAAGTTGAATATTTTTATTTCCTTTTCTCTTTTCTTTATCTCTGTATAAGTGTATTTTTTCTTTATTTCAATGTTTGTAAGTATTTATTTATTTCTATATTTATATCCTCTCTTCTTTTTTCTTTCTATCTAAATATTGATTTTATAACTTTATTAGATAACTTTTTCTTTCTGTGCCTCTGTATTTGTTGCAGAAATATCTGTCGCTTTGTACATCTGGTCACCTTGTCAAGGCCATGGATATGCAACCAATGTTGCCAAAAGTTTTTTGATAAATTTCACCAGAGTCCAAATATCATAAACAATTACTCACAACTGTAGTCAAAGTTAAAAAAGTTATTTTACGCAAAAATCCACGTTACGCTTGATAGGCTTGACCAGTTTATTAGTAAAAAAATTTTGTTTTTTATTAAATTAGGACAAATTAGTCGTATCATAAGATCGTAATTTGTTTTATTACATTGATACCTGGTCAAGTTTTAGACATTAAGTTACGGCACTACTGTGAATTTCCCCAAACTAGTTTTTAACCTCAAAAGTTTTTACACATCAAGTTTCAAATGGTAAACGTAATATGATAAATATAATACTTAATTATTTTTATCAATTATAAGCGCCATCTTTGTTGGAAGCAACACATATTTTTGTGATGAAACGTGATGATGCAATATCATCCGAAAATTCACACAAAAGTGAAAAGAATTCAGACGTGAGTTACGCAAACTATCAAACAGGGTTGCCAGATTCGATGATATTTTCCAAAATAAAAACTGAACCTATCAATAATTTTGAAATAATAAAGGTCCTCTTTAAAAGATAGTGAAATATTTTATTTAAAGTTCAGTCTATGCTAGGACTAAATGCAATACTTAATTTTGGTGGAATTTACACAGAATTTCTGGCAACAGTGTTATCAGTCATAATTAGCTATAAAAATACAGCTTCGAAATCAAACTTCAGTCCTCATCAAAGCAGAGTTATAAATTCTGCGAATTTAAACGCTATGAGAGGTTGCGTGAAAATTAAACGAAACTTCCGAGGTAATCTAAAATATATGTTTTAATTTCAGGAAGCTAAAAGTTCGTGCGCTGGGCAATGGTATCTACCTGCCGGGAGAATGGAACCTGGAGAAGACATCATCGAAGCCGCAAAGCGAGAGGTTCTAGAAGAGACTGGCATTCACTTTGAACCATCCACCCTGCTCATGGTTGAGTCAGCAGGTAACCTAGGTTAGGTTAGGTTAGGTTAGGTAAGGCTATGGTTAGGTTAGGTTAGGTTAGGTTAGGTTGATGCCCAGGCAGTGTTGCCAGAAATGTTAACAAAAATTTCCCCCAAATCTGAATAAAACATTGTGTGTGGGCCCTCTTCTAAGTGTAGACTTAAAAGCTGAGAATTCAGATTTTAGGTAATTTCCCCAAATCTGGCAACACTGTCTGATGGCTCAGCGAAGAGGGAAGTTTCATATTATAGCTATTCCCATTATATCCCAGACCTAAAATTCAGGTTAAGTTAACTTTTTCAGCCATTTGAAGTTAAAAAAATACAATTTGAAGCCTTCAATTTGCGACAGTTTTACGTTGCGACAATTCGCAACTTGACACAGCGAAAAAATCTGTTTTACACTGATCCTATATCACCGTGATGTAGTTTGTAATTATATAAAAGCATTAATTTGACGCCTAAGATGTCCCACCACCATAAATAGAAATATTTTTTTATTTACTGAAGCATTCAACCGTTTGTATTTTAATTTAGATATTCATAACCTTTGTACTAGTTAAGTTTAATATCGTAAAAACCATTAAAAAGCCATTTAACAACCATTTTCAGGTGGTTCGTGGTATAGATTTGTTGTAACAGGCGATGTCATTGGTGGCAAACTGAAGACACCTGCCGATGCAGATTCTGAATCATTACAGGTGTGGAAAACTTGTCAGTTACACCCACCCATTCAGTGTTGCCAACTATTATTTTTTAAACGACCACCAGCTCCGACCACTTACTAAATACCAATAAAATTTTCTGACCACTTACTAAATACACATAAAAAAATTTCTGACAACTTACCACAAACAATCAAAAAATTCTCCTACTAACAGCTTTGCAAAAATGACCACTTTGGTCATTTTCGACCACTGTTGGCAAAACTGCAGCCATCCCCCAAAAAATTTCATTGACTTCAGTGTTGAACTGAGGTTTGGATAAACAAAACATTTTAATCAGAGAACCCCAGACCAACAGTCAATGTTGTAAACGAATTATATTTGCATTATACAACTAAGCTGTCTCACCATTATAAAAATCAAAATTTTCTTTATTAACAAACCTATCTTGCTTTTCTCTCAGATATGCTTTTTGGAAAAAAAAGTTTTTAACATTGATTGATACCAATGGTTTATAATTCGGTGGAATTTGAATACCTTAAACAAGATTTTGTTGACATTTTTGGTGGAATTTCTTGTCATACATGGCAACACTGAATTCATCTTATTTGACACTCCCAGGTTTTTTTGCTCAGGTCTTGCTAAATGGGGGGTTGGCATTCATCTAAAATAAAAGGGGACTAGCTGACACTTAGTGGCTTAAAGATATTTTGGAGAAAAATATTCAAAAAAATTCTCCCAATCCTGTTAGGCAAAGTGGATTGCTGATTTGGGTGAACTAAGTCTTCGCGCTAGTGACGTCATACCTCTCGTCGAACGTGGTCGCCAGTATGCTTTGAAGAGAACTGAGGAACCATGGCACTCGACACAGGTGAGCCTGAAATTTTAAGTGTTGCCAGATCTGGTGGAATTACATAAAATCAATTATTAATCAGTGTGTCTTTATGGGACTTCAAATAGAAGTGGCAATGTTTAATTATAATTTTGGTGAAATTTAGATGACATTTCTTGCAACACTGACGGTAACCCACTGATAGTCGATGTTACCAGATCTTTTGTAGTATAAAATTTCATTGAAGCTAAACCTCTTGCAAATACTCAATATTAAGCTATCGAACTTTCATAAAAAAAGTAAAAAAAGTTATCTAATGACAAACTGGTCGAGCGTTTAGTCGTAACGTGCTCCCGCGTAAAATAAGTTTTAGAACCGAGGGTGGGTATTCACAAAATTTCGTACGAAAATCTTACGAAAATTCCTAAATCTTACTAGTTACTCTTGGATATCTAACAGCCATATTCATTTAGCTTAAGACAACATAGATAGGATGAAAGTTTTAAGAAATGTCATAAGATTTTCGTAAGAATTTTTGTGAATACCCACCCTGATGTTAAATGTTTAAATGACCGGCTTCAGATGTCACTGCTTGATTAGAGATCAGTTCAGGTTGAAATAAAGTCTCGATATCGTTTCAGTTGCCAGCCATCAGACCCCACAACAAACTGTTGCTTCGTTTAGTCATTGCTGGAAGGAAGAAATCAAACAACAGGTTTGTGAAAAAGCTAGCTCGTTTGATACGTTTTTAAAAAAATAATATTTTATTAAGAGTATCCATCAATCAATGGTTGCGTTTCCTAAAAAAAAGGAAAGTGGCGCCTTTAAACGATGGCTGCTAGGCAGTGTTGCCAGATATGTCACCAAACTTTTCCCAAAATTTAAACAAAACATTGTTTGTTCTATATAAAGCTCCATTTAGAAACAAGAGGTGATAGCTATGACTTTTGTAATTTCCCCAAATCTGGCAACACTGCTTCTAGGTCAATAAAGGTCTTTTGATATTATTTTTGTATGATAAAAACAACTTTGGGTCTTTGAAATTATTGCACAAGGCTATTCCCCAAAACTTTAACGCTTGACCCACGATTGTCGCAGTGGCAAATCATTGTAACTTAAAACTTTTAAATTCTATTTTTAACTTTTGAAACACTACATAACCTAACAACGCATTCGTACCTTAAAAGATTCGTAGTTAGTTATATTTACGTTCGTGGTAAAATATTTGAGGGAAAATTTTTGGCTGGTTTTGAAGCACTCGTAATCAGTTAGAAGCATATTTGTAGGAACTTTCTTACGAATCATCAGTACTTTCGTACGAACGTAAGTAAGAAACCCGTTCAGAGAAGTCTCTTAAGAAATAGTCTTCGTTCAGATTACTCCGAGGTATGTTTCGTAATCGATCAGACGAATTTTTGATGCTTTGTTCTTTTGACAGAGTACACGTTCTCGTGTCCGAAAAAACCGCGGTTCATCTCCCAGTTTGTGAAATTAACCCTACACGAAGCATACATTCGACCCTAAAGGTAAATTATTAATCCAAAAGTCATGAACCATTCAGTCAACCAGGGAAGTGCTAACGAGGGGAAGAACACTCTTAGAAACCAATTTAAGTTTGGCCTTTTGTAAATTAAAAAAATTTACATTATTAAGTGAAGAGCACAAGCTTAGAAGGAGGGAAGCTGTATAGTCTTATTCCCCTCATTAGCATTGCCCTGAGTCAACCATTGCAAAAGGTCGAGTTTCAGATACGTCACAGATGACATTACGTCATAGTTCTAATTAGATGCAAATACTAGTCTGGACTGTTTAATACTTAAAAAGTTAATTTTGTTTAATTTCTTCTTTTCCTAAAAAAACCTTGGGTGATAGGCTAGTCCGTATACTATGTGTATGTTTTATTTTATTCTTCAATCACACAACCCTGGTCTTGTAGAATGCAGCGCCAAGAGAGGTCTAGTGTCAATTTTTGGTACTAAAAATCTACTTAGCCAGGCTTGCTGGGTCAGCATGTGGTCTAGATATTTTCAAAGTCCAACCTAACCTAACTTGGGCAAGCCCCTAGAACTTTATCACCAGTTAAGTATTAGCTGGCAAAAGCAGTTGCAACAAGTTTAGCCAATTAAGATAGTTCCTTTTAGAATTACTACTAATTTCATTCTGAGCATATAATAACTAGCTTTTCTCTTGCTATTAAAATTTGAAGTAAGGTAAACAAACAGTGCTGCCAGAAACATCATCGACATTCCACCAAAATAGGCCCAAGTAAAAAGTGTAATAAAGTTATTTGCAGTTTTTAATAAGCTAGATATAATTTATAAACCTCAGTAATATTAATCCATTAGTGGTCAAACTCAAGATTTATAAAGTAAAGGCTGGCCACATAACCAATTTTCTGAAAAACTTCATATGATGTCATCACGCGCAGGTAGTAATTAAACCAGGCCATATTTAACTTTAAGTGTATGTTTTTACTGAAATATCATGTATATATTTTACTACATGCGGCACCAAAGTTCATAGGAAGAAAAGATTTTGAAGAAAAGCCCTAGTATTTGAGAAAAAAGCTTTCAAAGTTTCCGCATGATGACATCATCAACAGTGTAGGCACTCAGGTAAAGTGGCTAAGTGACCAACCTTTACTTTTTAAATCTTGGTCTAACATAACGTAAAATAATTTTTTTTCAGAAATACTTGACGGAAATTTTTGGGTCCGATTTGCCGAAGCATAAACCACACGGTAAAAAAATTTAATCAAGAATGATCTAAAATCTAGGTCACCTACCCATTGCACAGAATGCACCAAACTGTAATTCTAGCCTGTTTTACAATGGAAAACATTTTTTGTACTTGTACAATGGGCTAGACTTACTGATACGTGTTATTGTTTCAATAGTTATATGAGCAAAGATTAATACTTTTTCAGTTATCAAAATATTTTAGAAGTGCAGAATGTATAGTCACGCACTGGGAACTTAAAGTCGATAAGGATATTATTTTTATATTTTTTAAGTTTGGGGGTGTGTGGGGTATTTTAAAAAGTTAAGCCCATCCGCCCCCGGGGGGGGGGCTATGTACATTGTCGCTATTGAAATTTTGTCACAAACACTTTTTAGATTTTTTTCATGACAATGTATATAGAGAAGTCATAAGATACCGATATTAAAGATTTTTAAGAATTCGGACTCGTATCTTTTAAATAGATAAATCGCACGAATGACATATTCAGTGCGTTTTTGTTTGTTGATAATGTGTGTGGAAACGAGACCTTTGCATACTTGGTTACGTTTTCAAAAAAGGTCTTTCGAAAAAACAAATGGTTTTGCGTTTTTCTATAATCATTAAGCTTAAGTCAATTTACCATGATAATTTGTAAGATTTTCGTAAGATTTTCGTACGAAATATTGTGATTACTCACCCGGAACTTGAATATTTTTTCTAGGCCTGCTTAGCGTTGAACACAGCGGCAAACCAGTTCACTCCAATGACGGTGTTTGCATGACACTTCTGGTTAAAAAAATTTTTAACTAAGATAACCCCTTTTAAAAGAAGAGAAACAGTCGATTTATTATTCAGACATTTCATTTATTATATAAGATTTTTTTTTCTGTGAATTTTTTTTCGTAACAAAAATTTGTTAGGTGCTACAAATTTTAAAAATTTTATGATAAAAATGCTTTTGAGGAAGCTACCCTCTTTTGTGATAAAAATGATGTTTTCTTCATCGAACGACCTAGGTTTTTACCGTTCATACTTTTACGATTGGTGCTCTATGATGTGGTTTTCAAACGTAAGCTTTATGAAAAGGAAGCAAAATATTTTTTTTCTAAGTCAAACGCATGATGTAAAGCTTGGGTCACATAGCCATTGGTTCGGGCGCACGAAACATCAAGTCTATCCAACTGCACCAAAAAAATACTTCTTTGCATTTGCAAAACAAGCTAGACTTATGGTTTCGTGCACTCGACCCAATGGTTATGTAACAGAGGCTTAACGTGCCTTTTCGCGGAAAAGAAGCTTCAAATTTTTTATTGTAGGTGTCCATTCGTCAGGAGCTGGAATCAGTCTGCCTCATTGACAAATACAATTGGTTGGAGGTTCAGCAAATTCTCGGAGACGAGCTCTTGGCTCGGCTGGCCAAAAATATGACAATTCCGTTAGTTGTCATCAGATAAAATCCGATCAAATTTCAACGTGCCAGGCCATTCGTCAACACCATGCTCCCCGTTGGGGATGAACGGACACCCATGTTTCTAAGCTGTACCATTACAATGGATGATAAATTTTTTTTCATGTTTGCAATGTGGTCAGCTTATACCATACTACAAAATGTTTTTTGTGGGTCTATTTATAAAAGTCATTTTACAAGTACTTGCTATTTCTTTTTTAAATCTTTGATCTTGTAAATTACAAGTTTTGAATGAATTTTGTCCCTAATTTAAAAATGGACTTTATTGAATTACAAAAGAATTGTGACCTCACTGTACAACCTAGTGTCAAATCGAGGAGTTTTCATTTTGTTGCAGTTTCATTTTGGTGCAGTTTCAAATGGTCGCGATGGGTCCTCTAACATGTTCGGGGGTTTGGGGTCGGTGCCCCTGACAGGGCTTGAGGCCGTACCCATTGTATAGGTTAGGTTAGGGTATATGTTTTTTTTAAAGTTAAATGATATTTTTATTTTTGACAATGTGAAATTGCGACAATTTGAAATATGACCTTCAAAATTTGCACGTGAAAAATTTTTAAGTTAATATAAAATCGATTCTAAGTTTTTTTGTTAAGAAAAATTTTATTAATTAAACTAACCCCCCCTTCTCACTCCCACTTATCACAGTGCTGCCAGATTTTTGGGAAAATTTCCCCAGATCAGAACTGTGAATGTTTTTTTTTGGGGGGAATAGATACAGAAAACACAATTTTGGGGGAATTTTCGATCCCATTTCAAGCAACACTAACTATCCAGGCATCCATAACTAATAATGAAAGTTACAAAGCTAACCCGTTTATCAAATTTTTGTGTAAACTCGGTAGCTTATTACTTTAAATATGCAAGGTTTAAACCAAGATATTTTTCTTTTATTTGTTCAATCTCATAAATATTTATCATAGATGTATATATTCATATTGACAGACTTAACCACAGTAATCTACAGATTTGCAAATATTTGAAGTTCTGTTGTAAGCCTAGTGTGTTTTGGGCAAGTTTTATGGTTTGCAGTCAGTAAAAAGGATAGGCTATATATTTTAAAATGAAATACATTGTTTAAAGATATTACTAACCACATATTTCTTATTTGTTAAATTTTTATTCAATGAAAATAAAATTTGCAATGTACATCTATGTCCTTTTTATTCATCTTAAAAATTCTTAAATTTCATTGAGATATCACTAGATGTACTCTATATATTCAACTTCTCTGATAGAAATTTAAACTTTATACAGATGTACACATTTCACAAGAAAAAATATATAAAAATAAAGCTTTTTATACAATGTTACTCAAAAATAAAAAATAAACAAACAAATTAACTTTTTCTAAAGACTATTTAATTGTGGATTGTATATAAAAAAAGTTTTTAGTTATTAAGTATAAAGTGTAGCAATCAAATTGACTATACAGATGTATATAGCTCTGCCAACTAAAACAATTATTAAAACTGAGCCTTATTCAATTACGCTAGCTTAGTGGAAAAGAATTCTGCTAGCAATCTAGTAATCTGCCAGATCTGGTGGAATTTTGAAAAATTAAATTGTTGTTTGTATCTTATTGTTTGTAAATAGATACAAACATTAGTAAAATTATTGGTGGAATTTTCATGACATTTCTGGCAACACCGTCTAGTCCCTTTCGGCTATAACTAGTCAAGGATACTATCTATCTGTAAAAGTGAATTAAGAATACATAAGAGCCTAAATTATCAAATAGTTTTAATAAATAAAATATATTATAATGATAAGCCGATATATTTGACATTGACAATATTACAGATGACTACAACATAAAAATAAAGAATCGTATTCATTGCTGGTAAACGTTTGTCGCAATGGTTCTTTAAAAAAAAAGAAAAAGAAAACCAATTTTTGAGTTGCTATCTTCCAATGAGAAAAATCAAATATGAACCAGCCTGACTAATAATCATTGACCATTGATGTTTGTATTGGTATAGGTTTAAACCTAACCTAACCACAACTTCCTGTCATTAAAATCAAGCAACTAAGTTACCTATGTAAACCATCCTGGAAAGTGTTGCCAGAAATGGTGTTAAAATTCAACCAAAAAATTATTTGCATTTTTCAAAAAACTGACTTCAAAAACACTTTTGTGCCTGGTATAGATTTTTCCACCAAATCTGGCAACACTGGTCCGGGTACCTCAACTGACTACAACAAATATGTATAAGTATAGAAAATAATTCTATTTAGTAAATTTCTTGGAAGTCTTAAAACTTTTTTTATCATATGGGTGCGGTAGCTTAGAAGTTTTTATTCAATTATGTCTTATCTGTGTCCAGAGATAGCTTCCTGCCTTTTTTGTGGGCTTGGACCGATTTAATGAAATCTGTCACCACTTGTAATTTTTGAACGAGCAGCACTGTATGTTCAGTTCATTTTCAATTTCCCCAAATATATTTGAATTTTTAACAGGCATGTTTATCTTTTTCAATCGTTGTAATACTTGTAAATTTTATTGAATAGACCAAAGCAATGTGAATTTGTAAGTAATCTGAGACAATGGTCTAAGGGCTCAAAATTTTCTTGGTCAGTTTTTTTTAGGATTCAATGAATTAAGCTAGCTCTTTTAAAAAGACAAAGAATATTTATTGGCCACTAAAAAATACCATTGACTATCACACAAAGATTCATTTTGAAAGGTAATAGATGAACTCACTTTACTCACTTTGTTAGAGATAAGTCAAATACTTGTATTTGGCATCGGTATTTCAAGACTGAGCATTTTTCAATATTTCTTTTTACTGTTATACCTAGGTGATCAGTAATGCTAAAACTATTGCCTAAAATTCCACCAAACTCTTAACAAAAACTTGGAATGCTCATTTCAGATAGAAGATTCTTTTAATAGTGATTTGATAATACTTTGATTTCTAGATAAGTTTCTTATTATTTATTATTGTATCTTAGCTAATTATAAACAAGAATTATCTTCATTAAATGGCAATATTACTTCTAGTGACATAGCTAGGACAATAGTTTGTAGCAAAAATGGATAAAGAAAGAAAGAAAGAAAGAAAGAAAGACAGAAAGAAAGAATGAATGATTAAGAAAGAAAGAAAGAAAGAAAAAAGAAAGTAAGGAAAGAAAATAATGGAAACAATAAAGTAAATTGGATTCAGAATTGAGGCAAATGTAGTGAAAAAAATTAACAAGAAAAAAAAAGAAAAAACTGTGACGTCATCTGTACATAATTTATGTTAAATTTATTTTTATTTTTTGCTTAACTAAAGCATCTTCGTATATAAAGACAGTGTTGCAAGATAAAATAATTCAATTCCACCAAAATTCAAACAAAATATCTTGATCTCAAATGCGATATAATTTCTTACTTTTGATGTTGTTGAATTCCACCAAATCTGGCAAAACTGTGTAAAAATATAAAAAAAAACCAGCTGTAAATTTAAAACTATAACAATCAGGGTTGCCAAACCTTATGAAATCCCCAAAATGAGCGAATATTTTTTTATATATGAATGGTTCTTTGTTTCAATTTTGGTGGAATTCTCATAACATTTCAGGCAGCAACGTCCTTTATTTTATAAATAAAATTGAGCTGGAATGGAAATAGCTGAAGCTTTATCATAAGAAGGTCCTTCCTGGTGATCTAATATTCGTTTTAGGCATGTTCGTTTCAAATCGTGAAACAATTAAAAACGGTCAAAAGCAATCAAAATTTTTTGATCGTTTTTAATCATTATTGGACAAAAAAAACCCAGATTTTATCCGCTTTTAATCATTTTAACAAAAATGCTAATTTGTTAGCCAGACCGTTTTAAATCGTAAAAACGATTATTGAAAAGCTAGACCGTTTTAAATCGCTTCATTTTAAATCGCCAACGAATATTGCAAGCTTATGATATATTATGTGAAATCTGACAGTATTGATAATGTAGATAGCTATGGTTCTTTTTCTATGCCAAAGATTTATATGAGTGAAATCTACACGTTGCCTTGTTTTTATATTTTTAAGTGTGTTCTATTCATTCATGCTTAAATGAAATACACATTTTATTATCTTAAGCCTAATTTGAATCAAGCAGGTCCCATATTTGAGCCTCCCCCCCCCTATAGTGTTTCTGATACGCAAATTTACAAGGTTGAACCCTTTATAGGTAGTAGATTAATTCATATTTATAAACTTATAAATAAAAGAAATGATGAGAAACTCAATAAAAATTTTTGTAATAAAATACCTAGACTACTGAATTACCTTGCTATGCAGCTAGGTACGGTTAAAGAAGAGGTTTCATGGGGTCGTTTTTTCCATATTGTCAAGTTGCAAAATGTCGAGGTGGGAGTCCCTTCTCCTTTTGCCCTGAAGGGTTGGGGAAAAGACCCATATGACATTTAGTTTAGGTTAGGATAGTTTATTGGTGTTTTCAGGTTAAAAATTTTTTATGTACGTAATTTGCATTTTGACAACATGAAATATGACCACATTAAAAACTGAACCAATGTTACAATCACTTGGTTTTTTCTACTGCTAAAAGTTCTTTAAATACTTTTTCAGAATTGAAAATCTCGAAGTATTTTATTTTCTCGCCAATGCTGCAATTTTACAGCCTCATTAACTTTGAAATTCACTCCAGATCTAATGTTTTATGTAAGTGCTAGCACCTTGCCATATTCCATCTACCTTCAGCACTAATGATTGCAGGTTAAGTAATGTAAGAATTCTTCTCTTTATGAGTATTACCTTAACTGAACCAAAACACCTTGGGACAAAATTCATTTTAAACAGATACTTAATTCTCGACTAGAGGAGTTTTACCTCATCTTAATTAAAATACCTTGAGAAATTCTAGGATCATTTATTTTCTAAAATATAGATTCTCTTACCTAAATGAGTTCTACCTTGTGGATATCAAAATACAATGAAATATTATGAGTTCTACCTTATCTAATTCAAAAT
The DNA here is from genome assembly GCA_900607525.1 of Apocyclops royi. Taxonomy (NCBI): domain Eukaryota; kingdom Metazoa; phylum Arthropoda; class Copepoda; order Cyclopoida; family Cyclopidae; genus Apocyclops; species Apocyclops royi. The sequence goes on from LR034538.1 coordinate 22,296, forward strand.
ACCATGAGACATTGGACACTCTTTTCTTATCTTTCAGTGAAAATTGTTACAAGGTAAGAGCCCATTTGAAGTAAGTGACAAAACTTGTAAGTCGTGTTTTACTTATTTTTTCTTCTCTTTCATCCAATAGTCAACTTAGTTTTGTTCAACGGGGGACTGGATAGCAGAGTGGATAACAAAGTCGCCAACGGAGAGCAGGGACCTGGGTTCGAGCCCACCAGATCATCAATGTTATATGAAGAAAAAAAAATTCATGTGTTTGCTGAACTTGTTTATATAATTTGTAGCAAAGAATAATTCATTCATTCATTCATTTTGTTAGAAGTAATGAATTTGTTGATTAATTAAAAGTTCATTTGCAAGTAATGAATAACTAAACGATTTTCAATTTTATATTTTTTGAAATTTTAAAATGAATTATGTATAATAATTATTTTGATGAGATATTTTCTTACTGTTAAATTATCTTTTTGCCATAACGATTCACTTGTAAGTTAAATTAACTGATTCAATCTTTAAAATGATAAAATGAATTTCAAAACATTTTTTAAATTCAGATTGATTATGAAATTCATTTACAACATTTTAATTTCATATCAATATAAATTTATCATTTAAAAATCAAATATTAGTGAAAAATATTTTCTTTAAACGACATCAATTATTATTAAATATTATTTCACACATATTTGACTAAGACAGGTAGTTTTCTATTAAAAAAATAAAAATGTTTTTTTTTAAAGTGGTTCTATTTAAAATTCAGTCAGGAACGAAATAATTTTACTTAACAAAGAATTAAATAATAGGATAGGTCGTTTATTGTTTGTTTTCTTTAAATGGAAGTAAATTAAAATTTCAATTTATTTTAGACTTTGTTACAACATCCAGTTATATCTTTGTGTGATGATTTTCTCATTTATCTTCTTTCATGTTTCTTTTCTTTCTTTCTTTCTGTCTATCTTTCTTTCATTCTTTCTTTCTTTCTTTCTTTTTCCTTTCTTTCTTTTCTTCTTTCTCTTTTTTTTCTTTCTTTCTTTCTTTCTTTCTTTCTTTCTTTCTTTCTTTCTTTCTTTCTTTCTTTCTTT
>LR038238.1:1957-24165 GCA_900607525.1 Apocyclops royi
TCCCAGAACGAGTCCGATCCGGCTGCGAATGTATCTTCACTGTGATGGGACATTTTATTGCACAGTTCAAGTGGGTATCTCGAGTCTTATATGTGATGCCAGTCGTTTAGGATTCTATCACAACTTTCATGTTTCAAGTTTTCAGAGAAGGTTGAATTGTTTACATCGTAGCATAGAAAACTTCAGGATAAAACTACGAATGGTGAGCAAAGAGAAAACTGAAAAAAAAATGCAAGAACAATATTTAATTTGAGATCGATGCAATGAACTGTAATGAAAACCGCAAAGTCAACGCACATGTGGTGAAAAAAAAAATAAAGAGTGTCTATCAAACTACGAGTGTCGATGTTTCATTGTTTATAAATATTGCCAGACCTGATTTTTTCGTGAAATTCTAACATCATAAATTAGGAAATTAAAATCATCGCATCAGTGTAAATGTGACCTAAATTAGCGACCAAATGCCAGCTGGATTCATTTCTAAGACGGAGGCTATTCAACTCATAACAGATATCAATAAATTGTTCGTTCATGTTTTGTAATTGAATAAGATGACTTGAATTAATGTTCAAATGTCGAATTTCATAACTACCTACTGACAGGGTCATCTGACTATAGGAAATTTGCGTTTGCTTCAAGGATTCAAGTAAAACTCAAAACAATTAATCTTGCACAAACAAATAATTGAAGCACTCACAAATTCCTTTTGGTTGTAGTCATCGAAATTTTTACCTAATGCTAGAGGCATTCGATTCACTCACTTATCATGTAAGCTCGTAATCTCACGAACAAACATTCATAAATTAGATAAACTTGTCTCAAGTAAAAAGAATCATGGCAAGTTTTCAATTGTTATTTGACAGGGGAGAGCGGAAATGATGATTTTAAGCAAGGCCTATTTTATGAAAATGAATAGGCAGTAGTTCGCTCTCCTAACAGTGATGACTCAAGTGCAGTTGACACTTAAGTCAAACGCGTTCAATTTCTTTGATAAGAGTTTATTTTAAACACGCTGCGTAAAACGCAGGAGGCAATCAAACAACAAAAAAAAATACTGTCAACCTAAAAAGCACCAAATTACTGAATGCCTCGGAAATTATCAAATCATTTTTTTTTCTCAAAGACAGTGGCAGCGTTCAATCTTATGAGGACATTATCAAATATAATGAAAAGTGACTTTGAACTATTTAATAAAACGTGAAAAAATCGAATCAAAAAACTTTAAAGTTGAATATCTCCTGCGCCGAGTTCTTACTCATTCACTTGACTCTTTTCTTTTGTCAAGTGGGGAGAAAAAAAGTTTTAAAACCTTTACACTTGAGTGTTGTAGCCTCAAGTTAGTGAAGACGCCATAATTATTTAGTAGATGTTTCATATTGTCACCTTATCATAATGTCGCAGTGTCAAATTGTCGTACTAGGTGTCCGGGTGTCCCTCACAGGACAATGGGCAATACCACCCTGGTATTTTAACCCCACAGTACGTCATGATTGGTACAGTAGCTACCAGCATATTGGTATTTTAAATTTGGGGAAATCTATGGTTTCGAAATTTAAAATTTTCAATTTCCGACAATTTGATATGGGAAAAGCGGCAATTTGAAATTTGACCACAAGGAAAAAAGACGAGCTGACAAAAATATATTTACCTATGGCCCGTTCTTCTGCCATAAACGTTTTGAATGTTTTCTCGAATTTAAGCTAGTGCTTTATCATAACGAAAAAAAGTTTGCCAATCATTTTTGGTAGTCAGTCTATGTAGCTCCTACCAACTAGTAGTACCACTCCTAGCTAATAGAAAGAAAAAACAAGCATTCAGATTTTGTTAGAATTTTAGTCTCAAGTTAAATCCAGGTATCTGACATTAAAAATACCGATCACATTCCTAACACACCTTGGTTAGTTCCAAAAACTGCCACAACAAGTCAAATGGTGCTGTATGTGGGATCAAATCGGTGTGACTAAATACTGTAATATTTATTTCACATTTTGGTCACACTGGCTAGGTCCCGCATGCAGTGCCAAAACATCGCTTCAAATGAATTCGTGAAATAATGAGTGTATGCAGTCAATGTCGATGTTTGTTTCAACGTTAAAAAAAACATTAAAAATTAAATCCGATTAGTTTCGTCCAACTCACAATTCTAAAATACATTTGCTTAGTTTTCTACTCGTTTAACACTCTTAATCCCAATGTAAATTATTTTCATCCACTTTCAGAAACAATCGAGGAATGATTCAGTCTATTTTAAAATATTTTTAAAAGTAATCTTACCTTCTTAGTAGCACTTGTGAAACGTGACAAGAAATATTTTTTCGCTCAAAACTTTTTACGTCGTAGTGCACAAAAAGATGCCCTAAAAATCAACTTATTGAGAACAGATTTGAAGGGTAACTGATAGATTCGTATCGAAAAATTCTGAAATCGATAAGCTCATTAATAAATTTTATCACTTGAGCAAATAAGAATTTCAGAATTCTAAATGAACTTTTCCAATCGACAAAATTCTTCACAAGCTGTAATCGAATTCAAGGGCTCTTAGCGAATTATTTTGCAAAGTTTACTTTTAAATAAATCACTTGATTCTGGCTCGATATAAGTTTAGCTAAAACAGGTTTGTCCAACACAATAGAAAAATATTCGCTCCTAAAAAGTACATGACCATAAAAGAACCACATCAAAGATGAATTAAGGAACTGAAATTACTCCCTACCTAGTATTTATATAATTATTATTAGGTGTGAGCAGAATTCCTTTCATTATGTAATCATGGCATAATTAAATTGAAATCGAATACTGTGGCAATAAAAGTCAGAGTATGCAAGTCATTAAACGCAATTTCTATGTACTTACGACTAAAACAAGAGAAACATTTTACACGGAACCCTGTATCAATGAAAAATGTCCAACATGCATGATGGAATTGTCAGAGACTTGTCAAAGGGTCAAAAATGAGGGTGACTTTGAACAGGCTCTGAATTAATTTGACTTGAATGCAACAAAGTATTGAAACATCAGTTTAATAAGGTTTATACGTAATTTCTATTTTGAATGGATTAACAATAGGAGAAGAAAATCTTAAAAGATTGTGCAATCAAAATCAATCTAAAACAGAAGAATGTTTCCCGAATAAAGGCAAAATTTTCATCAATAAATTGATAAATAATCAACAAGATAATAAATTCCATGATTGACAAATAATCCCCACGATTTTATTCAATCAAAAGTGAATCTGGACTTTTCATGTTCATGAGTGAAATGGAAGAAAGACGTCTCAAACACTTCACAGATATAGTTTTAAAAATCTCGCTAAAAACGAGGAGTAAGTGGTGACCATTCGAATACAAAGATCATCTAAGCATTATTTAAATTCAGTGGCCTACATACAATTTATAATTCTTTCCTTACATATGTGGACCTGAATAAATTGAACAAGGACACGACCTCTTTGCTTTCGCTACTGAAGCGTTATCAAGAACGTATTTCAACAGATTATCAATTGAAAAAGAAATACCAGATCACAAAAATCCTTATCAATTTCAAGGTTTTCAAAGACTTAGTTTCATGGTTTTGTATAAAGAGTCAAAGGTACTTTTACAGAATATTTAACAAAGCTTATTATCCATGGAAATATCCCTTGACCTGACCGCGTACTACTGACAAAGTCTTGAGAGCAACAGAAAGACCACGTTGTCAAAATCGAGTATAACGACTCGATTCGATTTTCAAGAAATAATGAGAAGTTTCGTGGATCCAAAGGAAAAGGATCTTATTATTTATTTAAAAAAAAAACTTTGGCTTTTATATTCAAGAAATACAGTCATACTCGAAGAAATATTAGAACCGTTGAGTTAGCCACAACTTCGTCGAGGGTATAAATGCACAATAATGTTGCCAGAGGAAGAGGAGTTGCCAAATCAAAATATTTTACCCGAATCTTTGAGATAACTAAGAAATTTCTTACCAGGAAAGACTTTTATAAATGCCACTCAAACGTCCTGCACGTCAGAGAGAGACGAAATTCGATTGAAAAATGTAACGAAAAATGCTTCAACTTGTTTCTCAACTTGTCACTGATGGGCGAAATAATTAATTCACGGCAGGATCTTGCACATGATTGTATGCCAAGTCTCTATAAAAGTTCGCCGTTACGATGACTTCGTTCGTTCGGGAGTATTTAGTTATTCACAAAATGGAAATTTCAACATTCAAAGTGAAAGGAAACGGTCAGCTGAAATGAAGACACACGGAATAATTCTTTTTATTTTCAAGGAAATGTTGATACTAGAAGCCATAAAAGTGTGAGTGAATGTATGGGAGTGTAAAGTAACAACTCGCCCACACTAAAATCGCTTACATGTACTTACGACAAGGCACTCAAACACACAACATGTGACTCACTCTCATAACGTCCAACGCAAACGCTTTCGGATGAAGCCCCTCCAGACAAAAATAGTTATGCAGCAACATATCCCTCCTACACACGCCTCCACTTTTCAAGGCATGAAAATATCGGATGCTTTATAACAAATAAGGACACATGTTTGATCGTAGAATTCAGCTATGAAGAGCGTACGGGTATCGCTATTTTAAGCATTAACGATTTTACATTCCCTTACTATAAAAAGTTATTTTTCTGTAATAAACTTGTCCAGCTTATTCTTTGGTAATGTGGATTGGTAGATGAGAAAGACTTGACTTAACCTGAATATTTATCACATAAATTTATGCAAGCAAAATTAGAGTATCATCAGCTAAATCAAATTGACAAAAGAAAAAATTCGTTTTCATGGGAATAATGTTCTTAATTTTTCTCCTTTTGTTACAAATAACATTAGGGCGCATTTTCCAATAATAAAACAGCAAAGAATGTAACCAACAAATATACGTTTATGAGAATCGGATTTTTCTTCGTTCCTTTTTTTAGAAATATCTAAAAATAATTATAGCTTGAGGTTGCTGAATCACTTTTCTTGCTCCACGAATGTAGTCTTCGAATATTCAAAATTGTTGATCAGAAACAGCTGCCAAAACATTTAAATCTTTTCATAGTGCATTTAAGAAACAAATTATACCATTAAGCCAAAGTATATGAGGAGAAGGTATAGTCAATCTTAAATAAAAAAAATCAAAAAGTGACAAGACAACGTGATGACATCACATCTTCTGTTTTTAGACATTAAAAAAGCAAGTTACTGTTCACATATGGTAATATTTGTAATGGTTGGTTAATTGTCAGATGGCCGAGGAAAGTTTTTTTATCACATATTTACCCAATCAGGACTTTTAAAAAGGTGCAGAAGTTGTGATGCTACACAAATGAAAATTGAACAAGTAAAAAATACCTAAACAGCTGAAACTTTTGAGTCCCAAAGAACCTAGTGAAGGGGTATTTTGGCACCAAAGCAGTGTGACCAAAATATAAAATAACTATGAGCATATTTAGTCACAATGCATTGATCCCGCACGTGGCACCAAAGCGGCCCTTCAATCAGTTCTTGGAACTAACAAGCAGTGTAGGTAGGTGAGCTGGATGTGTTTATTTTTTAATGTCTATGATCGTACCTCTATTAACATTTATTTGAGTTAATAAAATTGAGTGCTAAAGGCATAGACATTTTTTAAGAAAATCAGCCATGCCTAAAAGGAAACGAATCAAGAAAGCTTCCTTGGTGAAGCCATAATGAAAAAAAGAGGTCAGTCTATTGAAGAAAAATAAAAAGATTTTAAGCTCAGAAGAGAATCAGTCATCGAAAGCAGAATTCAAAATGTGAATTTAAATAGATGCAAGAAATAACTAAGAAAACCAATCAATACGATGGTAGGATTCTGACCTTGTTTACAACACAATATTTTATTAAAGTAGCAAGATAAAGACGTTATAAAATGTCTCCCTTTATCACGACTGCCGAGTAATCCTCATTTGGAGGGTCCTAACCTTGTGTTCGACAAACAGCAAGCCAAAAGGTACCATGGTTCTTACACACAGAATATTGACCGATAATTATCAACTATAAAAAAGTCAAATATTTGAATAAATAACTCGCACATCTTGTAGAATAAAATTTGCTTTACTTGTAAACTTAGTTAGGATCCTCACATTTGACTGTTATCTAATCTGCTTTAATGATTTTCATTGTCATAAAATGTCTCTATCCGGGAATATGTAATACCTTGCACATTTTAATGACTATACAATTGACAAATATAACTAAGTTATAATATTAGCTAGAAATTTCAACTGATATTTAGGTTTTGCGAATAATTTACTTGCATCGATCCGTTCGAAAGTACTGAAAAAGTTAGGCAATTGCAGAAATATTTACATGTCGATGTCTAAAATATTTAATGACAGGCACTAATTTAAACTAATCTTACGATAAAAATTGAATAAGTTTCTAAAAGAAAAAACTTCAAATAACAAAAGCTTCTACAATGAAAACATTTTGTAATAATATTCAATCTATTTCCTTTAAAATAGGTGGGTGATATTACCATCTCCTTAAAAAATATTTAGACATAGCAAATCTTGAAGATCCCACTTAATAACTCTTTGCCAGACAAAATGTCCACTTTTATGTAAAATACTTCTACGATTTTTGTTCTGGGACAGTTAATGGGTTGTGTGTACTAAATCAAACCGATCCTTACCTTAAATAAGGTGTCGTCTGTAACTATTCAACCTAATTTTCCAAATTTTTGTAGTTGTTTTGAGTTCTTTTGTGACAAACGCAAAGAATAGTCCGGAGAGCAATCCAAAGACCTTGGACCTTTTGATTTTATAAAACGGAGATAAATTTTGACAAATTTCAAGAAATATTTTGGTAAGATGTTTGATTAAAAGATTTTTTTAATTTATCTGATTGTAATAGGTTTCCGATTTTCGTTTTTATTCAACTTTCCAGTAAAATATTCATATTTTAAGACCTTATATTTATCAATTCGCTGTAAAGTGGACGCAAACTCTTCTAGATGAACCCATGGTCCCACACCCACTCACAGGACAGAGTAGAGATGTGCAAAGCCTTTGCAGATTTTTAGTTTCTAATCTCGATTTTTACCAAGTTGAAGCTCATTAAAGAATTATTTAATTTACAGAAATCTCTTTTGTCTGATTCAGTAGCATTTAAGCGATTTTTTAGAATTGAAGAAATAATGTGTTTCTTCGAAACACTTCGTAGCGTTTTCATAGACATGAGCGTTCTACCTTTCTTCTAAAAAATTATAACTAAACTTCACTTTTGTTTGTAGATGTAATTTTAGATTTTTAAATGAATCTAAACTAAAAATGGGATATAGACACTGATTTTAAATATCTCTGTTTTCCCTCTTTTCCTGCGCCCGTAACATTTAAAGAGAGGTTTAAAAATACAAATGAATATTGTGTTATTCGAAGCAGCCAACCTTAGCATGTTTCACTGTACATGCATGTGATTCTCCTTTTCCATTCGTTTCTCCTTACTTATAGCTCAAAGTAATACTTTTTTATAATCAGAAATATAAATTTTAATTCACAAAATGATATATCTTTTTAGACTTGTCTGTTAATGGCTACGCAACGCAAAAGTCAGGTTCTAGAACGCAATGTTGAAAGAAAACAAAACAGCTGCTTCTGGTGAAAATTTGGCTCATGAAAGTTGAGAGAAACTAAATTGAAGACTCGACTTCAAGCCGACCTCGTCTTTGTGCATTTAGAAATAAAGCTTCGCTTGATTTATTTCATCGTGAGATGAAATACTTTACCATTTATTTGTTTTTGCTCTCTTGCGCCCTACAAGTGAAATGTCAAATTCTCAAGGATGGAAAATCATCTTCAGAGGTAAGTAGTGAAATACTCGAATCAATTCATTGATTTCATGTCTAATTCTGTTCATTTCTGTAACCAATAAATCGCCCTGGGAGTAACCTCGCCTTAAAGCCTTTTATTCTTTGATTCAACTTTCAAATTTTCTTTCCACTACTTTAGGCTGAGAAATCTTCAATGCCGATCACAACGACCACTGTTCGAACGACTCTTCAAACTACTACTCCACAGATAATTATCAATTGTCTAAATAATGACTGTAACAGTGACGGTGGACCGAAAATTCAAACTACACAGAAGCCCAGTGGTGGTAAAAATTTTTCTAAACACAGAATCGATTAATGAGGGAGACAGTATTTGCCCTTCCACAATTTTAGACCAACAATTACGAATGTGAACAGCCACAAACGGTCATAGTAGACTTTAAAATAGGTTGACTCAATAGTTTTGAAACTATCAGGCATTATGTAATTAAAGAGAAATGTAAAATCTGCCGTGAAGTAAAAATTAATTACTTCATGTTTGTTTCCATTTTGAACGTTTGAAAATAAAAATTTATAGCTAACAGTTATGAAGGGCTCCTCTAAATCTATCATCTTCTAAATTCAGCGACATGATGCAAAATCATTTTTGAAAATGAATGTAACTATCGATTTCACGTTCAGGCATAATCGCAGCAAACATGATCAATGACGAGGACGTGACGTCAGTGCCGAGGAAAGGTGTCGATCAGATTGAAGATGACCTGCCTCCTGTTCCAAGAAAAGGTAGAACATCTCATTCAAAGCGTACTTAGATTTTATCAAGTCTTTGGGGCCCAGTGGGTCCTCAGCTTCAGAAAACATTTAAAGCCTCACTAAATCCAAAAACTTCTATTTTGTTTTTCATGACATCTTGACATCTAAACATTAATTGTCTTGTATTGTGTACTTTTGTTATGTTTTATTGTTGGATATTGTTACCAGGGAAGAACCATAAACATCATAAAAATATTGTCAGCCCAGTAACCCAGATCCAGAACTTGACACTAGACCACTGTTGGTGCTGGGTAACGTCAGAACGTCAAACGGAATAAGCATGATATATAATAGAAAATATCAAACTGGTTTGTATGTTATAAACATCATTCGATTATGTGATGCTACTAAATTATCCCAATATAATAAAACAAATCTTTAATGACAATATGTAGTCAATGTTATAAAATTGAAAATCCACTTCAGGATTGAAAAGCAGGACAAGTATATTAGTAACGAAAATTTGCGTATTCTATTGAAGTGGGTCAGCTTAGTCATATCATGCGAAAAAATAAGCGCTGTGACATTGAATGATGATGTTTTGTTGGTTTAGTAAAACAGGGCTGTAGATATTTTCATAAGAATTTGTCGAAAATCTCCCAGCAATAAGTTTTTTAACTTTGGATGGCATAATCATATCTACCAGTGAAAAAAGTAGACAACGTGCTCGTTGTTAACCAGGGAGACATCACAGTTCAAAAATTTAAATAATATAGTATATTTTTACAGATTTATTTTTTCTTATATACTTGAAGAAAAGTTTGGATCGTATAATTTAACAAATGAATGAAAAGTATAATTTTCATAGAGTTCATCTTGTCGTGCAATTTCGCGAGAAAATAAGCTTCGTAACTTTGATTACTGCAGCCACAATGTTATAAAACTCATTTTACGTGAAAAAGCAAATTACGAGTGAAAGGCCAGACAAGTTTGTTTGTGTTTAGTAAAGATTATTTTTCCTTTTAATGCGAGTGAGAGAGCCTAATCATTTCATTCGCTTGCAACCATTTATAACATTGACTGCAGGCGTCAACTCTCTGCACCAAATTCAAAGTTCCAAAAAGGAACTGAAAGATGTCGGATCGCAAGAAGCAAATACCAAACTTCCAACATCCACCACCGTAGCTTCAACCACACCACCAACAAAAACAACCGGGATTCCGACAACCACATCTCGTAACCAAAGTCAGAACTTGAATATGGTGTCGACGAAGCCGGTTGTGAAAGGGACGCCACCACACTCCAAACCCAACGTAACCGTCGATGAATTGGACCTAACGTCGGCAAAGCAAGGTGAACTGGGATATTCATTTAAGCCTCGTTCGCGTAACCACTGGGTCGAGCGCACGAAACCATCAGTCTAACTTGCTGTGCAAATGCAACGAAGTATCTTTTTGTTTGTGCAACTGATTGAACGTGGGGTTTCACGTGCCAGAACCAATGGTTTTATGACCGAGGCTTTAGAGGTATTGCCACTAGTTGCGAAATGTTAAAGTTGTCAACAGCAGTAAAAAATTTTTTTTCAGTTAATTTTTTAGAGAATAAAATAAAAGTCTGCTATTTTCCACAGTTTAGCTTTTTGCTGGTAACGATAATTGTCTCACTATGGAAAACATTTATTTAAGATAAAGTGTTTCATATCGAAAGTAATTCCTGGAAGCCAAATTAGAATGTGGAATATCTTCTTTAGACTAAATGATGATTAACGTGATTTATAAGTCGTAAGCGGATCAATATTTTAACCCTATCAACCTTGTTGATTTTGTGATCTAATCTTAAAAGAAGTTCAGAGCCGAGAGGCTTTCATAAAATTACGTGAATCGATTGAGAATCGGTTTTTTGAAAATCATTGACAGAATTTATGTGCCTGTTCCAGACAGGAAGAGAAGAAAGCTTTTTTTACTCTCACTCGACTTTAATTTTATACTGATAGTCAAGTTTTTAACTTCGCCAATGAAATGATACTCAATTAATAAAAAGTTTTTCCTATGTACAAATCGTCCATTTAAGAGCAATTTCAGATAGTTAGACATAACTGGATTTTATTGGTAATCAAAGAATGAATCCGGCGAAAACAGAAATTATGTCTTGATTTATTTTTCTTATTTTCTATTGAGATGACTCATTGGTGCCTCATTTCTAGTGCTAAATTGTTGGTGAAATTTTCTACTAATAAAACTTCTTGATTGCAAGTGCTTCAATTGATAATCCAATACTTTTTTTTGGATTTTGGTGATATTTTTTAACTCCACGATCGTTATAATAAGGTTGCCATGCGTGATTTCGGGCCAAAGCAGTACAATCAAATAATTCTATAAATGCCATTCCTGCTGACTTTACCAGACTTAAGATGTTACTGTGTTTTCCGGTCTTAATCAAAGTATCGCTTCTCTCTTTCCTAGATGTAGGCTCAAGTGGAACTTCGCTTGTCGTCGGCCTGGTTTGTGCCCTTCTTCTCATGACAGTCTTACTCTTTGTTGGCCTTAAAAGGATTGAGTCGATTCGCCGCAGAAGGGAATACCGACGAATGAACGACTTCTTGATTGATGGAATGTACAACGACTTATAAAAAACAAACAGAAAAGATTGGCAAGGAGTGACTCATATTTCTGACAAATGCATAATATTAACTGTCTCCTCTCAGATAGAGGTCCCCGGTCAAACGTCTTAATCAGATTATATCTTGATAGCTTTTATAAACTGCTTTTTTTTCTTTTTGTCCTGACATGCATCGTCGCGGACAACAAGCTTTATAACATTTACTGCCGTGGACTACTTAACGAAAGTTAACGCATTTTGAAAAAGCTAGTTCGGAAAACTATGACATGTTTCTTTCTTTTTTTTGCGAAATGATCATTCTTTCTGAAGCTCTATCAATATTCTTAACAGTTTGTGTGTGTCAGAAATATAAGCCAATCTAACCACAAGTGGACGAATCTCAAAAACCAGGTGGTCCAACTAGCATTGTGCTAGCAGCCGCCTTAATTTGCAAAGGAATCACTTTTTTCCGTTGATGTTATTCACTATAACTCTCTAAGTTTTACCTTAAAAATCTAGAGAGATTTTTATTCGGCCCATTTTGACAACACATTTTAATTCTCTGACGGAATATTGACCGCATCGCTGTTCTGTACAACACAGGAAGTTTTTATTGGCTTTTTTAAATCTTACTATATTTCTTTTTGCCTAAAAATATCGTTTTGAGAGGCCTGTTGGCTTTTTCAACAATTGTTTGTAGCATTTATGTATATTTTTTTCAAATTTTTAACTGTCCATTGAATCTCATCAATTTATTCGTCACAAAATAGTTTATGTGCAGTTCGCTGTGAAAAGTAAATATTTATCAAAGATTCTTTAAAGACCTAGATAACAAAAAAAGGAATGAACTTGATTTTTAAAAACAAAGTGATAAATTATGGGTATTGAAAGCTGATGTGTAAATCACTGTATTATTTAATTTGGATTCAGTTGTCAATCGTTTTTTAAATTGTTTATGTTATCGAAATTATTATTTTGATATAAAAAAAGTAAGTTCCCTATACTTGAACACCAGCGTACGAATAAATTAGATTTACCCCAATGATTCTTTTGCTGATGTCAAAAATATTTTATTTTACTTGTGATCCGAACTGAACTTGCAGCTTATCAAATAAAGCCAAATGCTTCGCTAAAATTTTTCAACTTCTTTCAAGACTGCTCTTAATGAATTTCATGTTTATCGTCCAATTCTGATCTTGGGTTGACCCTTTTTTTTTTGTTAGAACCACTACATCTTATTCCAAAGATAATATTTTGGTGAATGATGACGTCATTTGAATTTCTATATCAAAGAAGTCTTTCTACAACGATGAAACGAGCGCACACGATGGAATGCACTTTGTGTCACTTATTATTTTTGTGTCATTCCATGTCATTTCATGAGTAGAGAAATATTTAGGGTATTAATTTTATGAAGATCAATATTTTTTTGGAGGGGATTGAGGTTGCAACGATTAGAAATCTGACACGTTAGGAGTTAGGACTGATCTCACGGTAAGATGGCTTCACTGGTATCGTATCTGGCAGTGCCGATTTTGAGTTAAACTACGTGACGTCATGGCTGGAGGGATGAAAAGAAACGATGAATACACATCGAAGGACCTGGGATCAAGTTCACGCTCCTGTTGAGAATTTTTTTTTTAATTTTTTTCAATTTTTTAATGGAAATGTAAAGAAATGAAGGTCACAGGGTACCTAAAGTAGTGAAATAGTTTTTGCTCAGATAACTGTGGTTGAGTTACTGATAAAAGACTCAAAAATTGGATGTCGATGAATTGCAAATGAAAACTAGTTCACCTTGCTATGTCGGTCTGCCTTGGTAATCTTGGAAATCGTTGAACTTTAAAACTGAGCCTTAGGTCAAATAATAATGCATCGTTTATCCACCTTGGGGAGATGTTTTTTAAGAATAAATCCAACCACTTCTCGGGTTTTAGCCATTACTGCAGAGCTTATGTTTAAAAACCATTGAGTATTTTATCGTAGCTTTTGGCTCAGATATTAGGATCATGAGAAAGAATATCGATCATTGAAAAAGATCGAAAAACTAATGGCCTCAAACTTTAATTTTTTACTTTCTTTTATAATCTTTACAACTTTAATCAAATTACCGATAATTATTCTGATTTAAAAGGTATAGTTTAGGCAGACGAAAAAGATTCTTAGTTAACTTTTCGTAGGGGCAATGAAAAGAAACACTTTGGTCCGTTAACCCCGCGGTATGGTACTTGTCCTCCGAGTGTGGTAGGTGCCCCTCTGGTAAAGTAGATGCTCCCCTTACCCACCATGGTACAGTAGTTTTTCTTGTCAAAAAATAAAGTTTTAACCAGCCTTACCCTTGGTACAGTTGAGCAGGATACTTCCCCAAATATTTAATACCAATCTGGCAATTAGCTACTGCATTAACCGACCTTACCAATCTGCCGTGCAGGATTTTTTTGTACCAGGGTAGTACATATTAATGCTCCCAAATTTCGACTCATCAATGTTAACTTTTTGAGAACCACATTATCATTACTCTTAGAAACCCTGCACTAATTTCTGTACCTAGAACTCGGATGCTAGGTATGCACCTAGTATTATGAATTTGTTAGTTTTATATATACTAAAAGCAAATCACATTCTCATGCCCTCTGGTTATCTAATTAAAAAATCTAATCTATAGGTTTAGTAAACAACTTTCGATTTTCAATGTCTAAAGCCTCAGTCACATAACCATTGGGATGGGCACACGAAACCACAAGTCTATCGACTTCTTTGCATTTGCAAAACAAGCTAAACTTATGGTTTCGTGCACCGACACAAAGGTTATATGTCCGAGGCTGTAATCTTGACAATTTTTCCCCAACGTATTCAAATGAAAAATCGAAACTTTTGGGTAAAATAAACGAAGGCAAGTTTTTGTGAAATTCTCAAGTCAGATTCTACAGCTGAAGGCAGACTTAAATTGTCTGGATATGCTTATTAAAGAATAAAAAACTCGAAATCGCTTTTTTATAGATAGGGATAGACTTCCAGTAAGATGGGATTAAATCAGGTAAAAAAATCCTTCACTAAAGATTGAATGGATCGATTAATTGCTCATATTTTTCGTCTTGAATTTGTAATGGAAGTAAAAACTAGGTTTTGAATTTTTTATTCAATACTGTTTTTTTTGGAAAACAAAAAAATTGTACATTTGAACGATTTTCTGAACAAAACTCGCTGAAAAGTGAGCATTGGTTACATATTTCACAAGCAAAGTGAAATAAATATCACACACTTTTCAAAGCTCTTGGTGTGTGTGAGATTGGATTTTCAAACAGACTAGATGGTTCTCTTCTTAGGCAGCGGCGGCGAGGGCAGCAAGGTGGTCAGCACGGGCTTGCTGGATCTCAGCGCTCTCAACGGGGACGAGGGCACCGTTGGGGTGGGCAACGAGTCCGGGGTAGGCAGCGGCGTAGGCGTAGGGAGCAATTGGAGCAACGGGGAGACCGTGGGCAGCGAAGTGCTCAGCCTTGGCAGCGGCGACTGCGGGCTCATCAACAGGGACAACAGCACCGTTGGGGTGGGCAACGAGAGCGCCTGAAAGACGAAGTACATTAAGGTAATTTATATATCTAATAAGTCGTTGCTTATGCTGTAATGCATTTACACCCATGCAGACTCTTACCGGCATAGGGATAGGCATAGGGGTATCCAGCATAGCCGAAGGGGTATCCAGCATAAGCATAAGGATATCCAGCAGCATAGGGGAGACCGTGAGCGGCGAAGTGGGAAGCCTCAGCGGCAAGGACCTCAGGGGTCTTGGCGGGGGCAACGGCACCGTTGGGGTAGGTCACCAATTGGGCGCTGGCAGCAGCGACGCAAGCGAAGAGAACCTAGAAGAAAATTTCGGGAACTTTTCACTTACTTTGTTGAGCAATTATGACTTCACAACTTTTGGTAACTGACGATTTGCAATTAAACTGTGTTTTCTTATATCATGACAATGCTTCAGACATTTTTTCCTTTGTTACTTACCAAGAATTTCATGTTTGAGATTTGAAGTTGCGCTAGTGTTCAGAAACTAACTGTGACGATTGGACCAACTGCGATCCTTTTTATACAAAACAAACGACATACCTACCTCCGTTCGGCACGCCTTCAAAGTTCCATCCTTCGTTTCTTTTCTTTCTTTCTGTGTTTTTTTAGCATTCATTTTTCCAGTTTGACCATGATTCCTAAATGTTGTTTCTTCAGGGCACAATCCTGGTACAACAGTTATGGGACTAATTCAATGAAGACTTCGACAAAGTTAAATCCACATTTTTCGTTCAAGTTTTATTTGCTGTGACCCAAAATTATCTTCGTGACAAGTATCTCAAAAATAAATTGCATCGAGCTTAATAAATCTTCTGTTTATCTGTGTTTTTCGTACGTGTCTACTCTAACCACTTCGTTGAATGAACCCCTCTTTTTTCTTGGACTTGAGTATCTTAAAAAAGGAACCAACGCCCTCGACCAACCCCCGATCTCCCTCATCTGTTGAGTTTAATCTAAACTATTTCACAAATTTTGCTCCTGAATGGTTTTCAGTTGATGACTTTTTGAAGGAAACGTATATCGTATCTGCCTAATAAACATTAATATAAGATCTCTTTCTTGGTGAATTAGTTTTGACGTCTATTACCTATTTGTCTTTGGTTAAATAACTATCCTGTCTCAAAACTCATCTTAAAATCATATTAAAATTTGGGACATTTGAACAAATCATTAGCCGGGGAGAAGGAGGTTGTAGAACTAGTTATAGAATAGAAAATAAATAGAAAATACTTTTGAATTTTTCTTCTGATTGTTTTTGTTTTTTCAATCAATGCTATTTTTCGTCTAAAGCCTCGGTCACAAAACCATAGGGTCCAACGCATGAAACCCCTAGTAGAGCTTATTTTGCAAATGCAAAGAAGTATTTTTATATGTGCAACTGGATAGACTTGAGGTTTCGTGCGCCCGATCCATTAGTTATGTGACCTGTTAAGCCAATGCAAACAAGAGTTGTGCAACAGGTAAGACTTTCCTACGCTCGACTTATGTGTAGGTTATGTCACTGTGACTTAAGTTATAGCGGCATGGCGTCATTTGATCGAAAGTCAATTGACCGACAGTCACATACACCGACACTTCATATGACCGACAAGTTCATTTGACCGAGAAATGAAAAAAATGTATCATTTGAAAAACAAATAAGAACATGAAAACTATGTCGACAAGCTTTTCGTCAACTTTCAAAAGGTCAAAAGACATTTTGTCAAATTGCAAAAAGTGCAAATAAATACCTTGTTAAAATCATTGAGAGGATGTAGCAAATACCAATTTTCCTCATACTTTCTTATAAAATCTTTTTTCCTTTCGAAAAACGTTTTTTACATTTAATTCCTTGATGCGGAAAAATGATTTAAGCCTTGTTCACATTTGATTGTACGACTTTGCAACTTGTGTATTATTGATTGTCTCAAGCTTTTGCTAGCTTTCAAATATAGGTTACAAAATAACTGCATGCAGTGACTACTCTAATGTAAGTTCCCAACCTTGCCAAATCATTGCAAGATGTATTTTTAACCAAGTCGCAAGGTCGTACGATCAAATGTGAACAGCCCTTTAGTCAACAAAATTTACAAGGGTAATCTGACTTCAGTTTTTCTGAAAGAATAATTTAGATAGTGGCTCGAACTCAGATCACTCCATCACAGCAGGGTTGGAAGAAGAGTTAGAGATGTTCTGCAGGGGCAGGTAGTGGCCGTGGGTGGTACACGTTAAGTCGAGAGTGTAGTTTGTCAATTTGTGGGAAAGTCGAATGTTCACTAATGTTGAATGAAAAGTCCAAATTTGACGCCTTCATTACTGTTAAAACCTAGCTTAACAAAACCTAACTTAACCTACCTACTCTTTTATCTGCCCCTAGCCCTGTTAGGAGCAACGGATCTAGTGTTGCCAGATCTGGTGGGATTCCTTAAAATTGGAACAACTGAATTGGGATCCAAGCTATTATTGGGTCTGCAAATTAATTACATTTTAAGTTGAATTCCATCTGTAGGTTGGTAGATCAAAGTTCATGAACTCTTGATAAGTTAAGAACAAAGAAAGACAAAATAAAGCTTTACTATCTTAAATGACTTGCAATTTTTCTGTTTGCATAGTCGTGTTTTCATCGCTATGATGCTTATGAAAATTTAATTAACACAAATCTTTATAATTTTAATGTCCATATCGGGGTTGCCCCAATTAATAATTTGCTATGGGCTATTTAATTTTGTCCAAGACTGACGATTGCGGGATCTTTTATAGGGTGGACGTACGACCAACCTTAGAATATTTTTGAACTAAACGTAGGCCAACGACTAACCCCTAGAAGCGGCGTGTGAACAAAAATCGAACGTACGAGAGTCGTAGTGCCGATCTATGTATGCATTCGGTTTGCAGTAGTAGTAGCTAGTGGATGACTTACGACTGACATTAGACTTTGTAGGGGGTCTTACGTTGATCGCAGTGAGATTATTTCTAGAATGATTTTGGGGTCGAAGTTAAATCTTATTTCAACTTAATTTTCAGTTTAATTGTTTATGAAAGTTCTTCATAAAAGATATTAGTCAAAAATATGATTAAGAACTCCAAAATATATTTTCATTATATATATGGTAGTAAAATCTTTTTGATTCGTATATTTACCTCTCAAGATAGAATCATTTCTGTTTTGTGAGAAAAGTTAAGTCAATCTTACTTGACTAATTTGTTTTACGTCAAGATCCTACAGCAATCAAGTTTAAGTCGGACATGGAAAATCCATAAGAATCTAAGAAACTGAAGTAGGAATTCAAAAAGTTTTTTTCTGAGAATCTTAGGATATTTCTCATCTTTTATGCATCTGTCAAAACTATTTCGAGAAGAGTAAGTTTAGTTGTGGGAGATCAAAGAAATTCACAAAAATTCATGGAATTTTTGTGAATACTGTCCATGCTATCATTCTAATGGGGGATCGATTCATCGAACTGACAGAATGTCCAGAAAAATTAACAACGAATCGATCAAATTTTGTGACCTTGAAAATTGTCTTGGCGTCATTTCAACATCTATTTGTTGGTAGAAACCATTGTCATAAAAATGGTCCTTCTGTAGCCAAGTGAGCTAATAGTTCCAAATTAGGACCGTTTAAAATGACCACTTGTGCATTGAACTCAAGTTCATATCATAACATACCAATAGATTTTGCAGTAATTATAATTTCATTTTTTTTACCTTCTAGGAAGAAATACATTCTTTTAAAAAATAATTTCGTGTATTGATAATTGATTTGAGACAAATTCAAAATGATTCTTATATAGTTGATCGACAAGTTTCAAACGCGGAACAATTTTTTGAAAAAAAATCGAAAATTTCCTGGTTTAGTAATGACGAAAACCGGATCACGGTTCAACTCGTCGAAAGATGATATCATCGAATAGCAAAACTGATCGAATACAGCAAGTGAACTTATGTCAGTGAGCAATTAGACTTCTTGATACTTAAGGTCTTTAGTTAACTGTCAACCCGTTTTAAGGGTCATTCTTAATTGGTCCGATTTGACGAGTTAAGTGTGCCAGACAGGAAATCAGAATGTCATAAAATTTGTTAGAATTTTCCAAGCCCTTGGTTAAAATATTTCGACCTTGTTGGATAGTTTTTTAAAACATTTTTTTTGCACGAAACTTCAATTTTCTGCAGAATAAAAATTCGCTAAAAAATAGAAATCGTTTAGAATAAAATCTTAGTTGAGTCTCCAAGAGATATGTTAGGTAGTTGCTTTGCTTCATAAAATGCCAATGTAGATAGTGATGCCAAATTTAGCGGAAATTTAACAAAATTGTGAATAAAAATTTATGTGTCTCATAGATGCTTTAAAACAACAGGATAGTATTTTGATCAAATAATTTGAAGAATCGAGTCAAAATTTCTGGCAGCACTGAACATGAGTAAGAAGATAATGTCATGTTGTCACAGGGTGATCGAATGCATCATTAGAAAAGAAAATTGTCTTAAACACGCAGACAATTGGACACCTGAATCGCAGATGACAATCTCCCTTTGAATTAAATTCAAGTGCGATGCAGTATTGGGAGATTTGGTGAAATTCAATTAATTCAAAATAAAAAACAAGGTAGTTTGACTAGAGGCAGTGTTGCCAGATTTGGGGAAATTACATAAAGTCGGAACTATCAACTTTTGTGTCCGCAGAGTGGCTTTATACAAAGCATACCATGTTTTGTTCAGATTTTGGGGAAATTGTGAAGACATTTCTAGCAACGCTGTTTAGAGTATTTTGTTTTGATTTTGGTGAAATGCAGAAGTATGTTCTTGCAACACTGTATGCTGCGAGGCTTATTTTGGAATCGTTTTGTTTCTTGATTTTTTCAAACCTCGTCGTGAGAGCAATCTCGATTATCAATCGATAGTTCGAGTCCTTGACTCAATTAGCCTATCCAGAATATGCATGAATTCTACTCATCATTTGACCTTTCATTCTTTTGCCAAAACAATTCAAAAAAAGATAACACCTTTGAACTGAATTATTTAAAGCAAAAATTCTATTTTCATTGGTATTCAAAACGCTGTTGATACAATTAACAGATTATTAAAATTCTCACGAACTTTTTTTTAAGTCCCTATATTTTAAATGTCAAATCAAAATATGATTTTTCAGAAAGAATTTTTTATTAACATTTATTTTGCTACCGAACGTACCTATTGCTTTTCATAATTTAATTTGATTCTAGTATTTAAGTGAATCTAAAAAGATTTTTTGTATCAAGCAATTTTAGCAAAGATAAAAATGATAATTGGTGCAGCAAAATATGTATGTAGTGAATAGAATGAATGCTTCTAACGAGATGACCTTTTAAAACATTGCCTGTGTAGGAGTTCAGTTATCATTTGTTTCGACCAAGGATCTCTCATGGTTAGGATCTCTCAATTTATCAAAAATTCGGTACAAAGTCCAGTAATTTTTTTGGCCGCCATTGAATAAAAGATGTCCTCGTTAAAAGTCTTAAATAATTTTAGTCTTTCATTCTCAATAAAACAAAGATTTTGGCTCGAAATATCATGACTAGAGGCTTAATAATGATTCTTATTTCATAACTTCGATTGTCGAATATACGATGACAGTGCAAAGTTTAGATTTGAGATTCGTTCTTCAGTTTTGCGATAACAAAATGCTGGGTTAGACAGTATAAATATATATTTTTTTAATTTGATACTTTTAATGCACATTACAACCTTGTAAAATCAGGTTTTATCAATGACAAATGTGCGTCAACTAACCTCAATAACAGGTCTTATGCAAAACCGTGACAACTGAAATTATATTGTCACAATCGAATGGGGGACCTTTTACCTTGGTTGACAACATCATTTCAAAGATAAAAAAAATTTTCAACACACTCCAATGATACCTAAATAACTTTAGCAGCAAGCAAACCTGGCGGCCAAAGTTTACATGCGCGGCCTCCCATTTAAGGATCCTTTTAAAAGCAGAATATGAATAATTTAGATTAGGATAAAACTGAATTGATAAGAGTACTTATTTATTTAGGCAAAAAAGTCCCATTATGACATTTAAACGGCAAGATTAAAACGAAACCTCATTGTGTCGTGTAAATTGTCAACACATGCAAATTTGCTTCCACCAGGCCCTTTTAAAAGTGCAACAAGCGATCGGGCACCACAACTCACCTAACTCCACAAAGTAAAATTACTCAATTCTTACAATGGGAGTTCCTGGTTCTTCCAGATATAGCTGGGGGCCTGGGTCTGTATTCACCAAAATTCTTATGAAAATTTTACAAAAATTCCTAAATCTTACAAGGTAATCTTAAATATCTAACAGCTATATTCATTTAGCTTAAGACAACATAGGTAGATAATATAAAAACTTTCTAAGAAATGTGATAAGATTTTCCATAGAAATTTTGTGAGTACCCACCCAGCTCTCTAATAATTTATGTAGTGTATTGAAGTTATAAAATATAATTGAAAATGATCAATTTCTCTCACATCGTGACAACATGGGAAATGCGAAAAAATAAATATGACCAACAACAAGACACACAGTGTTTTGAGATGCGTTCGGTAAAATAAATCAAAGTTTCAACGCATTGCCAAATGTCTTAAGAATATCGACTGAAGACAAAAGAATAGAATGTAATTAATAAACACCACGGACGGTAATTTTTCGACTTTAAATGAAATGAATAATTCGACCTTATATGGTGCGGCCGATAATTTCACAGTGAGTTTAATAACAATTTTTTTTCGATCAGATAAAAGATTAAAAACGACTTTCAAAGTCTCAAAAATAAAAAAAAAGAACTCTTAAGAAAAAAGTTAGACAGTTTGTGGATTATGTTTTATTTGTCTACTTAGTCATTTTATTAATGGGATTGAAATTAGAAACATTAATATCTAGAATACTAGTTACTGCTTCTTTTAATGGGAATACTTTTTTCGATGCGATAGGTTTAACACGAGAACGGAAATAGTCCATTACTGAAAATTATTCGAGACGGCCTCTGGCAGGTTGAATAAACTTTGAAGGTTAGTATCGCATCATTTTTTGTACTTTTTATGTACTTTTTGTATATTTCGAGTCCAATAAAGTATTTATAAATGCCTTTGATGTAGTCTTATCGATTAAGACTGACCTCAAAACTAAAAACTAAAAAAGAGTTAAATGTCACTGGGCGCTTGCGGCTTCAAGTGCATTTTTGATTTTTCGATATGGAAACATTTTAAGGTTAGGCTCCAACTTTCGTAAACCCAAGTGAAAAATGACTTCAACAATTTTCTTGCTGCATGTAAGATTTTCTTTTGCACTACAGTAGTGGTAAATCCATTTTTTTACGAACAAGTCTTTAATACAGTTAAAGAGAAAATAATAATAAATGTGAAGAATTATGAAGGGTCTTGAAAGATATCCGCTTTCTTCGTAAGTCGTCTCATATCAAGTTTGAGATGATATAGTGATAAAACCTCAATGATTTCTCACTATTTTCAACCTCTCTCATCTCAAATTTGAGATG
>LR038262.1:14723-27568 GCA_900607525.1 Apocyclops royi
GCCGGGGTCACCCGGACCCCCATTGTGACAGTACGGAAATTGCAACAATTTTACTCTTCGACAGTATGAGTATAGCGACGATATGAGACTACCCAGAAACAACTATTTTAAATATGTTGGCAATCCTGAGAAATTTACTAAAATTTATTTTTACACAATAATAGGATATATAGTTAGTATTGATAAAATTACTCTTTTAATAATAACCAATTCTATTTTCAACTAAATAAAATTTTCATAATTAGCATATCCTGTTTTATTAAGTCAAAAGAATTTAAAAGGGATAAAAATGTTGTAATCTAGATTGTTTTAATTTAAAAAAAAACTTTCAACAATAATAGTACAATACAGCCTTGAAACTTTTTCTGACGATTTGTGTGAACAAGCAATGGTTTGTGACACGAGATTTCTTGCTTGTGAAAAAAGAAAGGTATTTATAAGACAGATAAGAAAGAAATTAAAAACGAAAGATAGAAAGAAACAAACATAGAAACAAACTAAGAAACAAAGAAAGAGGAAGAAAATAGTAGAAAGAAAGAAAGAAAGAAAAAAGAAATTTCAGACGGATTCAATTTTATAAGACAGAAAAGAAAGAAATTAAAAAGGAAATCTATTTAAATAGAAGAAAAGAAAGAAAGAAGAAAATAATGATAGAAAGAACGAAAGAAAGAAAGAAAGAGGAAGATAATGATATAAAGAAAGAAAGAAAGTAAAAAGAAATTTGAGACGGATTCAATTAGCCTCCAACAAAAAAAAATTGAGTTCGCAAATTTTTCATCATCTAACTTACCCCTTCCTGAAATTTCATTTTGATATTAGAAATAAGTACACTTGTAATTTTCTTTAATCAAGTTTTGTTAAATCTACCCTAGATGACGACTAATTGACGTGATTGTGTCGCAAAAATCGGCTTCCGTGTCGTGACAGTTCGTGACATGACAGTTGTCGAAGAGAGATCACAAAAAAAAGAAAACAGACACACAGATAGAGATGATTAGGAAACGTTGCAAGTAAAAATAAAGCGGCAGATGGAAAAAAGGTGAGATACACTCTAAGGTATCAAACAAGAATAAAGATAGAAAAGAAATTAAGTAAACATCTTGAATGTTAGGAGAAAATAAATTGAAGATAAGAAATGAAAAAAAAATTATCCGTTTCATGTTATAATTTGAAAAAAAAGTCTCCCTTTTTCAAAATACCAATTAGAAAATAAAAAAGTTTTTTTTATATCATCCCCAAATGAATTGCAAGTTGATTGAGAAAGTTTTTAAATTAGACTACTCACAAGTTATAAAGTTTCTTTAATTTTGTTCAGACAACTGTGAAAGAAAATAAAAATTTTAATAACAAAAATTGTCAAAATGAAATACTTTATTGGATTATAAAAACTGTTATCTCCTAACAAACTTAAACTTTAAAGGTTCGTTGTCACGGACTCAAAAGCACTGCGTAAAACCTCAGTGACAATGACGGAGATAGAAAGATTCCTATTAAAATCGTTGTCGCTGACGTTTTACGCAGCTGTTTTGAGTCTGTGTGACAACGAACCTTAAGTATTGTTTACAAGAGTAAAACCCAATTCTCTGTAAATTGGATTCAGCTTTTTTAAAATCCCATAATAGCTTTCAAGAACTCAAACTGATAAAAGCCTTTTTTTCGGTGAGAATTCAAATGTTTTTTTTTTCAAACCACTTGATCCCCCCCCCTTCTTATCACACAGCATGGACCACTTTTTTTGGCGAGAATGGTTTTATGGTACAAACACGTTCAAAGCCATTTACATGAAAATAATATTTTGACTTTGATTTGGCTCGGACTGGGCTCGGGCCGGGATTGAGTATTCCCCTATTTCATCATTACAGAAGTCAAACTGATTTGTTAATAATTCATTTAGATCATCTCAGTGTTTTTTTAAGTTTTCTTAGACTAGGGGTTAGATTGTATTTTCGCGTGTTGATCCCTCAACCTTTAGACATCTTTGGAAACTACCTTAAATTGCAAAAAAACAGTCAATTACGTTAAAAATAAGTTAGACTAATGCACCAACACAAAAATGCTCTTTATTCTAATATACCTAAAGCACTAGATTAACATATCAGAATAGGATTACTTCCATATAGCTATACTATCTTTTTCTTTCTTTTTTATTTTGTAGAAATCAGTGATCCGAAAAAAAAATTCAGGAATGATATTTTTTTTCTTGAGAGAGCTGTGAATAACTCCTCTGACAGAAACCCATTTTATACGATGCCAAAATTTGACGTTGTTCACTCTCTTTTCAGAGGGCCGATTCGATACACAACATTTACACGAGTAAGTATATATTGTTGGTAAGGTCATATTTCAAATTGTTGCTTTTCCCATATTGTAGCACCGGAAATTTCCAAAAAATTAAAAAAAACTAAATAAGATTTTTTAACCAAATTACACCTTAGCTCTATGTAACCTAACGAAGGCACCGCGAACCCATTGCAACTGTATGGCATTTTGACAAGTTTACATAGCGACATTATGAAATTTGACAAGTTTACTTTGCAACAATTTTGGGAAAGCTTAATTTACTATTTATCTGTGTTTTTGATTTGGCAAAAAAAGGTATTTAAGATGACAAGAAAAAAATCGAGAAATTTTATTGATTTTTTCCTCGACAAGATACCTCCGACAATTTACGCCGAAATATACATTCATCGACTTTAGGAAATTCAAAGTTTCTTATCGAAAAACGATTCGATAAAGTTGCAAATGACTCATCTCAACTAACCCCCAAAAATTTGTTATATATTAAGGCAGGTTTTTAAGGTTGAATTAATCTACAAAAGATCGTATTTACAAGTACAAGGTTAATAATTTTTCATTCACTTGTAAATACTGCAATTCATTCTTGAGATAACAATTTCGTACTTGCTGGGTACCGTAAATGCGGCGAACATTTAAAACGGACCCGGAAAAAAATGAATCTAGTCTAGGGAGTATGTATGAGCTGAAGAATAAATGGTAAATGATTGTTGTGAATGTATGTAGGAAAATTTTCGTGTGCATCTAAGTGAAACGGGGAGTTATCTGATGTTTCATGCTGAAATGAGATTTAGAGAGGGGAAAAAAAAGAAGACAGAGAAATGTTGATTTAGGTGAAGATATCTCAAGGTATTGTTGAAGAAATTTTTAGAAAAAGGAAATTAAACTGCATTGTTGGGAGTTTTTTTTATTACTCTCGGGTTAAACAAGTCATCTGGCGATGAAATGTTCTTCATTTTATTTTGAAATGCTCCAAGCACATAACCAAGACTTTTGTTTTTTTACAGTTTTAACAACATATCAGTGATTCACCATTCTCTAACGACTGCAAAATTTTCAAAGAATGAAAGATAAGACGAATCGACACATCTTGGTGATATTATAACGATTGTAAAATTGTTGAATTTTCGAATTTTCGTATAATCAAAATGTAAAACTCCTGCACTCTCTAAAAAATTATAAATGTTATTTGTACTGCCTAACTTTACCGATATAGGGGTACCAGCATCCAGGATTACAGACGACACCAGACCGGACCCCTGCCCCTAGCTATGCCAGGCAACCTGTTAACCTCATGTACTTTTTTTGTGACAATTTGACACTGTGACAATTTTACATTGCGACAGTATGAGATCACCCATTGGCAACATACGTGAGTTGAAAAATAAAAAATTATCGGAATTTTATAAGTCAAAAATAATCGTCCGTCGCACTGCCTGTACACCTGTTCCACCTGTACATATCAGGTAGACACTTTGACCAGGTAATGAGGCTAGACCATCGAATTAAAAATATCCAGACTGTGTACACTCGTTTGTTCATGACATTGTTTGAAGGGGTGTTTTGGCACTGCCTGCGGGACCAAGACAGTGTGACCAAGATAGTAAGTAAATGAAATGGTATTTTTGGTACTGCATGCAGCGCCAAGTGTCCTATTGTGACAGTTTTTGGAACTACTATAGTTCGGTGATCAGTCTAGGTATTTTTAATGTCTATGAGCCAGACCGCCATTATGTTTGATAAAAATAAACAAGTCCGTGAGACTGAAATCTGGAATCAATCTTGAAATTTAGTCTCACTGCTTGAAAATAACTATGCAAATGATCTTAGGAAATTATCAATATTGAATTCACTAAAGTTCTTAAGAAAAACTGATTATTTCTACATAGTTGTCAAGATAATCTAAAGTTTTCATAAAAATCGTTTGGAAATTTCCTAAAATTTTCGTGAGAACTCTTGTTAAAATCGAGCTAGACGAAGTTGTGCTAATGATAAAAAAAATTTTTGAATTAAAAACGGTCTAGCTTTTACCTTGCCGAATTGTTCGAAATATTTTTTAACGTCCTCAAGTGTGCTTGGAGCCGACAGTCCGCCGACGAAGATTTTCTTTGTGCGTGTAACCATCTGAAAAAAAATTATTACAGTGACGTCATTACGAAACGAAATCACATTACAGTGGCCTTATGCTCTAATGTGTCCATATTACAGTAATACTTTTTTACAGTGACGTCATGAACTAATGTGGCTATATCAGAAAATGATACGGACATTGATGTCCATGGAAAATTGGTCCATGTTACAGTGACGTCATCAGAATTAAAATTTTTATTACAGAAGCATCATGAACAAACAAAACAAATATGTGAAGGATTCATCTTGAAGTCATCATAACAATGATTAGTGACGTCATGATCACAAAATTTCATGCTGCTTTTATAAATTTTATATTATCAAGCTATCTCTAAATAGTATAGTACCACAATGCAGTCATCAAGCGAATAATTAATCATCTCAAAATTATTTTTCACTATTATTCCATCATTATTCATTCAATTAACTTGCTTTAAAATTTTTTTTCAAAAATTAAAAACATTAAATTCATCCATTCGACCATATTCTGACACTCAAGTTGAAAAAAAAAATAAACTGCAAAAGTTTTTAATCAAGTCATTAAAAACTTTTGAAATGAAGCATTTTCTGTGTCAAAAAAATAGGATTAGAAATTATGGTAAAACAATTGATTCTGAAATTTTTTATTTAATCCACTATAGTACAAGGACCGTGTCAAGTGCTGCCAGATTTGGGGAAATTCCTTAAAATCAAAACTTAAGACTTTTATATCCATAGGGTACTTACCAAGAACATACAATGTTCTGTTCAATTTTTGGGGAAATTTAGATGACATTTCAGGCAACACTGACTGTATCCACAGAACTTCGTACGAAAATCTTACAAAAATTCCTAAAACTTATTATGTAGCTAGTCTTAGAAATCACACAGCAAAATTCATTTAGCTTAAGACAACATAGATGGATGAATTTTTAAAGAAATGTCGTAAGATTTTCGTAAGAAATTTTGTTATTTATTATTTAATCCAGACTTGAAAAGGTTGCGTGATTTTTCATTTTCAAAAATTGCCGTTGATTTTTTTACATTAGTAAGTTTAGGTAAAGACATTTCAGGATGAATATTCACAAATGTCACAAAAAAAATTTCTTAAAATTTTAAAAGAATTAAAAGAAATTATCACAATTAAGATTATCTTATGTTATATATATAAACTTATATAGTGCACAGTGTTAAATTAATTTTACAAGTTACAAGTAAGATTTTTTACGGTTTGTGTGTGTAAAATTGGTCCTACCATTTAAATTTGAGTGACTTAAATTTTCAGGAGAAGTTTTTATTATTATTATTTTCGTTTGCGGTTTGTTTGAAATGATTTTTAATGATAGCAAAGGTCACCAAAATTTTTGTTAAACAATTCCTCAAGCAATTAAAGTTTCAGTTTTAGAATTTATCTCTTTGGATGGTATCATGGTACCAACACAGGTGGGAATGAAAATCTTATACCTTTTAAAGTAAAATGATATTAGACTACACCGTTTGTTTTAAAAAAATATTTATGTGGTATTAGTTTCTAACACACAAGTTTCGTGTTGTGATTGAGGTTTTCATTGCTGTGCAGTGCTGCTAGAAATGTTGTCAAAATTCTACCAGAATCGAACTAAAATTTTGCGTGGTCCTGTTATAGAGACGAAGTTTGATTTTAAGAAATTCCACCAGAAACTACAGGAAGAAGTATTAATGTAATTGAAGATAAAAAACTTTCTCTCAGTTTACGAAATCACAAGACTCTAGCTTTGTGTTTCAACATTTTTATTTTACTTTTGATAAAATAGAGAAAAGATCTTGATGACATGAAAGAAAAAAAACTTGATTTCCTCAAATTATCTCAATTTGGCAACGCCCTTGTCGCTATAACTTCAATCCACTGTTGCCAGACTTTTTAAAATCTCAAGTGCGTCTTGCTTCATACATGTTAATGTAATAACCAAAGCATTGTTGCCAAAAATATCATGTAAATTCCACCAAAAATATAATAAATGAAATATCATGGTATGCAATGAAAATGTCTTCATGGTGTCCAATATTCTCGTTTCGGTTTTGTTGTATTTCGGGCAACACTGAACCAGAACTTGCAATTGGGTAAAAAAATATATGACTGTCATTAGTTTTGGTGAAACCTAGCGATGATTTTTATTGGCAACACTGATGTGAAAGAAAGATTTTGAAAGAAAGGAAACACCAATTTTTATTTCATGCGAGTGAACTACAGTTTTTGCTCACGGAGAAACAGAAAAAGGTCGCAAAAGGGCAACAGTCCTCCCCCCCTAACCCCCTCCCCCGCCATCTAAGAACCCGCCCTCGTAACCGCTTGTATGTCTACAGCATTTCTAAACGATTCGAGATTTGTCTCGAACTTGATTTAACTCTTATTGAAACCAACGATTAATGACCTAAATTTAGAACAAAATATTATGAACTTGGAGTTAAGTAAGTAAACTGGAAACGAGTAATGTTCGAGTTCGATACTCGAGTCACTCTATCTCTAGCTGAAGGTGTAGTTCAATGATGAAGAGGATTTTCATCAAACGAGCGGATTTTAACTTCAAGCACACCCATACCAACCCTGACAGAGTGGTTTTCGCAAATTTTGTTCGAAATTTTCACATGCAAATTTGTCCGAAGCTTTGTCCAAAAAAAATTAGAATTATGAAAAATGAGAATTTCTATATTTAACAATTTGCTTATCATATATATAAGAATTAAGAAACTATCCAGAAAACCGATCTGTATTCGAACATTATGTTCACTCGGACAGTTACCGCACGCCCCTCGCGTAAGTGTACCTGAAGTTTTTGAATTTAAATCTGAGAAAAGCGGCTGCTCTTTTTTTTTTTTCTTTTTTTTTTTTTTACCGAGCCTCTCGCAACACCGAAGGAGAATGATTGAAAGAAAAATTTGAATAATGGAAATTGCATTTCTTACAAACTCATCTTTAAATCTCGGAGCAGTTTTACCTTGAAAAGGAGTCGAGGTCAATTAACAGATTATCATATTTATTTTGTTATAATTTTTTTGCAAAAACTTATTTAATGGTTTGACTATTCGTAAACCATCTTCGTCTTGGCTTATTGTGAAGAAACAAAACGAAATTTATGGAAAAACTTTTTAAACATGTGTTGGTATGAATTACTGTTTAAAATAGTTCAAAATTGAAATTTTTGATGAGTTAGTCTTCTTTATTTTCGATGAAATTTCTTTCGGCGAGCTGAAAATGTTTGGATCCATTACTCAAACAAATATTTCTCAGGCGCCCTTCAACATTTTCGACCCATTTGTCGAGGCAACTATGAAATCTGGTGGAATTTCATTAGAGATGGACGAGTCCGGCCCGCGGGTTAGCCCCGGCCGAGGCATTTTCAGCTTGTTAACTTCTGATCATTCTGGTAACGGGTCCTTCAAAAAGTTCTGTCCAATGACTTTTTCAAAAGCTCGACCCGGCCCAGCTCGGGAACTCCCATCTGATGCCCATCTCTAAATTCCATTAGATTTAGAGAACTGCACAACAATGTCGCCAGAAAGGTCTTAAAAATTTTAACAAAAAATGAACAGATTATTAGATTATATATTTAAAGTCCTTTTAAACTCAAAATTTTATAATTTTATTGTTAGGTGAATTCCAACAAATCTTTCAACATTGGTTATTAATTTTCTTCCGAACTAGTTTGGTAAATTTAGTTCCTAAACCTCATGAAATAAGTTCTCAACAATTTCCAAACTTCAAAGAAGAAACCGAAAAAGTTGCACGTCATGCAAACCAAGCTAAAAAATCAGGTTCATTAATTTCCAAAACCATTCGTTGTTTAATTACTTTTAAAGCTTTGCTTTGACAGTTGATGAAGTTTCAAAATAAAGTTCTGGGTTCGAAACTACCTAGATTGAAAGAAAACGTATTTGTATTGTAAAACTGATTTCGGTTCTTCTGTGTTAAATAAGTAAATTAATTTGAAAACTTCGAGGAATGTTGAATTTTAGTGCGTCACGGCTTGGTCGAATTTCACAAAGTTTCAGAAAGTTTAAGGTAAAAGTTTCACGCCAAACAAAGCAGCGTTACTTCTCAAAAATGCTTTGTATGTATTTTAAAGGCATTAATTTTAATCATCGCTGCTCTATCGTGATGACGACGGTTATTTTATTTCTGATCTGACTGAAAAGAAATTGAGTTTTAAAAGTTTTCTATTTTATTTGTTTTTAGATACCCACAAAAAAAGGTCTTACGAAAAACATTCAATCATTACATTAAACGATATAGAATTATGAAGTCTTACCCAGCATCGCTTTGCAAATCTAATCTCAGTTTTAAAGAATTTTTTTGTCAATTGAATAATTCGTTTTTAAAAACTTTCTCATTTTTTTGGTCAAATTTGAGGTGTATTTTCTAGCAGAACCAACGCTGCGCCACATCAAACAATTTTCATATAATCCCACACTCATCCGACGCATTTTAAGACAAGAGAACAAATTCTTTTTTTGTCTTATTATATTTGTCTAATTAAACTAACTTTAGATAAGCTTAGTCAAGTGAGAGTTTCTGTGGGAGTTAGATCATGCTGTTCTTTGACGATATGAAATATGTATAAAATTAGATGCTGAGTTTTTTTAAGTTCTTAATTCGTTGGTTAACTCCATAAGTCCGGGCAACCATCATTCCTAGTTGCCAAACGGATATAGACTATATATTTTATCTTATAAATATCTGTGTGCCCTTACCGACTATTTTACTATATCTGCATGTTTAGTGCCAGACCCACTAGATCACTTAAAAATTCTATGTAAATATTTGCCCATTGCAACGAAAACTTTTTGTGCGGAGCATTGCTTTAAATGTCAAACAAAGATTGTATAAGTTATAAGTTCTTTCTTTATCCAGTTAAGTCTTGTTCACCTAACCATTGAGTCGAGCGCACGAAACCACAAGCCTAGCTTGTCTTTGACAATGCAAACTAGTATTTTTTTGTGTAACTGGATAGACTTGAGGTTTCGTGCGACCGACCCAATGGTTATGTGACCGAGGCTTTAGCTGCAAATTTAATATGGACATCGCAGTTAGATGTATTCATTCAATGAATTATTTCCCACTGCGAAAATATTGACTTGACAAGTTTGTGTCCAATGTATTTCTCTTCATGTAATTATCCCGACCCAAAATGTTGTACAAAGCATTTTTCGTATTGACATCTTTAAGACAAAATATCAAACGTCTCCCCCTCCCTCCCACTCTCCCCATTTCTCTCTGCAAAACTGAACACCACTCAGAAAGGCACTTTCAAAGGAGGTCTATAAAAGCGAAACTTTGAGCCTCGCATGCAACGAGAAATGTATCAAGTGACAAAGGACATTTTAAACATTGGATATTTGCCAAAACGAGGAGGGGGACTGGCGAAGGCGATAACCCTTCGTCCCATTTATTCAAATTCGGTGTTGCCAGAAGTATACTCTAAATTCCACCAGAATATAAACAAAATATTAAATTGAGAGTAGTTTAACGGCTCACAAAGCGACCTCAATGTCAAGCTAAGGTTTTGTCGAATTCCACCAAATATGGAATCACCGAATTTACTATCTCTGGTTTTAATTAGTTTGCCCCGAGAGCCCCCTACACCCACCCCCCCTCCCAAACTCCAAATGACTTTGATATGAGGATAAGCTTTCAAAATAAGTGAGCATTGTCACAAACAAATAAATGGTTATCTCAACAAAAAAAGGGTGAAAAAAAAACATTAAGAAAATAAATTGCACCTTGTATTTTAAGATAATGTGGTTGTTTTTTTGGTTTTTACATATTGTTGAGTGATAAAATGGTTTCTTGATGATTACGGTAAGACAAGCCTGGTTGGTTCAATAAGATATGGTCTTGTGTAAAAAAAAATTTCTGAAATTTGAATGATTTTGAAAAAAAGAATATTTTTGCTTCACCAAAAAATATAAACCTTTAAATGGGTGCAAAACTTAGTAGGTAAATCTTGTATCTGAAATAAAATTATATTTAGATCGGTAGAAAAATGAAATGTTGGCACAATCTATATTTGATACAATGTATTCTTTTCTTTCTGCAGAAATTTTTATGGTTAATTTTTTGAAAAATAAATTTCAAACCTAATTTTTTTTCGATAAAAGTATGTCTGAACTAAAAAAATATGGGGCTTCTGTAAATAGAAAATTTTGAATTTTGTAGTTTGTATAAAAAACTTGAAGTCATCAGTAAATTTTTTATGAACTTTTCTTAACGAAGAATAGGTACCTACAAATGAATTCTATTTTGCTTGGGGAAATTTTCTAACTATCTTCTGGCAATACTGATGTCAATGTCTTAAGAAAAATGATGATAGAAGCAATTAGGAAATCATTAATGATAGCTGAATCTTTTCATTGCTTTTTTTTCTTTTTATTACTGTGCAATACACTAAAATGGGGGAATTTTCAGCCGTGGTTGAGACGATGTTGTAGGGTTATGTCGAGTATCAGCACTAACATTCAAGCCAGCCTATATGTTTCCATTGATTCTATCGGTCATTTGCGCTCAAAACATTTTAATTTTTTTTCGCTTTAGTTTTATATTACTTAGAGTAAAGTTATGTCGAGTCCTTAGTTTAAAACTCGAGCCCAGAAGTGTAATTAGATATGTTTAATTGACAGAATCGTTTATCTAAGCTCGATATTCTTTTAATCTCGTGTGCATGTCATGTAGGAACTAAATTGATCTTGCAGTCAGTGGTGCTAGTTTTGGTGGAATTCTCAATTACATATTTTTTTCTCTTTCAAAGGAATGTCAATACTTGAGAAACATTTCGTCTTCCGGAATTTTTTTTTTTCATAATTTAACTTTTTTCTCTCTTTGCCTTCAAGACAATTTATATAGTCGATGTTTTGAAAATTTTTGATGTACTGCCTTGTTTTCGAAGTTGTAGAAATAACACTGAAATTGTCAGGGTTGCCAAATGATATATATGATATTTTGAAAGTTTTCAAGAATATGACGGTGGTTCTGGTGTAATTTTAATGACATTTTTGCAGCAATTTTAGCGGTTCACAAGCTAATGAATCTTCACATATTTTGTATTTACTAGAAATCTTTGAAATTATTGTACTATGAATGCAAATGTATCTCCATAGAGATGATCTTGTTATTTCGTTATTAAAAATTCTTTGCGTTATCGTTACTTAGGCGATGCACCAAATAATTAGAAATCTATGACTCATTCCTGAGCTTAGCTGACTTGTTAAGGTGTTTATAACCATGTTACTTTCCCACATGGTAACAATATAAAATTGTTCTTTTAAACTTTAAGCAACCGGCCCAAGCTCTGCAGGGAGAACTCGTTGCGACCATATGCAAATTACGACAATTTTACTTTGCAACAATATGGGAGGAGTGATAAAATGAGAGCTCTCCCGGCAATAATTCGGCAATCAAGATTTTTCTTAAGATCGGGACGGAATCTTTTAACATTTCTCAAAAAAATGAAATTAAATATGGCTAGATGGTCAAATGGTTAAGGCATTAGCTTCCCACGCATGAGTCCTGGGTGCGAGCCCCCACCCAGGACAAAGTTTTTTCAAAGGAGGGAAGAAAAAACAGAATTCAATTCTGTCTATTGTTGAAAAATGTGAATGATTATGTTTATGTAGTACCGTTAATAGTTCCCTATATAATGTGGACCATGGTACTATAAATAAATCAATCAATGACTCAAATTATTCTTAGACATTTACAAAATAAAATAAATGAATAAAATGAAGAAGAAACAAACTGATGGTCGAATCAAGTTTATATTTTTTTTCTAATTGATACCATATGCATCAAAGGCTAAATGCTTCGTCTTCTTTCATTATTCTTAGCCACAAATGATTTTTTCTATGTCACAGACTCACTTTGGAATGGTTCCAAAATAGCTGGTTCTCCATTAGCGAGAAAAGCTCTTGCGATATCAAATGAAACAATTCATTTTTCATCTTAATAGTCAATGCAACGTTTTTCTTTTTAATTCTACCTAACATTTTTGTCCTAAGAACGGGCTTGGTTTTTCAGGCCCGAGCCGGTTCGGGCTACATGTAGGCTCGGCATTTTATACACTACATACTAGTCTAAATTAACAAGGTACTCGGATACTTTATATGATTTTGGTCACCTTGCTAAATCCGGCTTTAGAAACTACCTCAAAACTAACTTCTGATTCGTAGCACTGTTATTCTAACCTAACCCTGTGGGACCAGGATGTGTAAACGGTCTATACAGGTATGACATATCCATACCAAGCTCACAATGTCATTGCAGTTTTTATTTGTTTGTGTAAGAAAAAAAGAAAAACATTTTTTTTTATCAAGAAAGTAGCTGCGCAATTTCTGTAGGACACGAAACCATTTTTTATTTTGAACGACTTCGATGATTTGACTTTTGCTCTTGTGTAAGCCTCCGCCCCCAG
>LR038262.1:39180-54474 GCA_900607525.1 Apocyclops royi
AACTATTTTTTAAAAGTTACAACATCCTTGAAACGCACCAATAACACGCAATAGCGCCCCCCCGCGCGGTGACAACGGCACGGGGACCCCTCCCCCCAACCCCATTTTCTTTTCTTTTTTTTTTTTTTTTTGACATTCTGAGAGGGAACTATTTGGGCATGCGACAAAATGACTGCATTCCATTTATAGGAATTTTTTTCGTTGTCTCTTAATCGGTCAATGGAGACGCATAAAGTCGAGTTCACTTTATTTCCAATCTAAGATATTTATAACCAACTTCTGATTGCGGTTTTAATCTCTTTTAAACTCTGTCGTCAACTTTTTTTTAAAAGGCAAGCGATCAAATTACCGAAAAACTATTTGTCCAATTATACGGATTTGACCAGTGCTGCCAGAAATGTTTTCAAAGTTACACCAAAAAAAAGTTTTGTTCTGTTGAGGGGGAAATTCCACCAAATCTAGCAACATTGCCCTTAATTATACCAAAAAATTATAAGTTTCTATCATTTCTCGACACCCGTGGAATGTTTATACGTAAGTTGTGAAATAATATATTTCGATCATTTTTCGATAAATTTTTCACCCAAAGAAAAAGCATTTTTCGATCAAACGATGCCAAAAGTTTTCTAATGTTTACAAAATAGACAAAAAATTCAACTTTGTTAGATAGAGTTTTCAAAATGCAAATTTTTTTTCTCATCTCAATTTTTGTGAGGTTTGCAGTTTCAAGATTAAAAAAATTTTTGCCTCAAAAAAATTTTTTTTTCTTGTTTATCTAATTTTTACACAAAACAATTTCATAGCTGTAGATTCCTTATATTTGCATCCAAATTCAACAATTTCAATAATTTACTTAAGTCTAGAATCTAGACTGTTGATTAAAGGAAAAATATTTCTTAAACAGTGAAGGAACAGACTAGCTTAGCACTCACCTTGATCGTCTCGTTGTTGGGTCTTTCATAACCATGACTTCAGCGATATCTCCAAATTTTCCGAAATATTCTTTGAGACTCTCTGAAAAAAAAATTCAAATTAATATATGTTACACAGACTGGAACACACACAAAAAAAAGATTATTTTCCCATTTAAGATTATAACAAACATGGTCTGAATAGACAAACAGATCAAAGTATATTTAAGAAACAACGATTTCTTGATTGCAAGGTATCCAAAACAGCCAGAGTTGCCAAAAATGTCCTCTAAATCTCCCCAAAAAATTGAATAAAACAGTGAAGTTCTTTGTTAAGTTCCCTTTTGGCAAATAAGTTTTAAGTTTTTAGTCTTAGGGTATTTCCCCAAATCTAGCAGCACTGAATACAGGACAGGTGAGAAGACTCGCCTTCTAATTTAAAAATATCATTAGTATTTCTCTAAAGGTAAACCTGTCGTTTTAAAATGTTGCCCCAACAGTATCGTGGTCTTAAATCTTTCTTAATAGCCACGGCTCTATATTTTTTATGAAGTTGATAACCCATTTTCCTTTTATGGTTTTTTTTGTGGAAACCCTACATTAGCTTTCTAATTAGGAACAGAAACTTCTTCCTTTAAGATGATTTTTTCCTTTTGTACACCACAGATAACTAAGATATGCCAAATATTTCAAATCTTTTACAAGCACTACCCTATTTTAAGATTCAATGTCGCCAGAAATGTCATAAAAATTTCACCAAATACTGAAGAGTATTTTTAAAAATTCCCATATTGGCACAAAAGCTTAGAATTCCGTTTTTAGGGAATTACACCAGACATGGCAATCCTGAGTCTTTCAGTCTGACCCACCCTTAACCTTGATGGTGAAAAAATGCCCAAGGTAGTGAATTGTTTGTTAAAATTTACCAATAATATTATTAACTGATTACTTTCTCTAGATTCTCTGTTCCTAACAGAGATGTATCTTCTGTCTTCCATCCATCTGTTAATTATCTTTAAATGTATTTCTTTTTTTTCTTTTCCTTATTACATACATCTGTATTTTTTTTTGTTTTTATGTTCTCTTTTCTTTTCCTGGACATGAGATAGAGAAAGGGGCACTGAAAACCCATTAAGTCTAGTTCCTGCATCTGCAAAAAAAGCTAATAAGTCTTTGGCAGGTATTTCTCCTATGGGATTTTATGCTAATCCTATACAAGTACATTATTACTGAGAAAGAAACACGCAAAGCAAAGAAAGAATGAGAAACGTATGAGGTATGACGAGGTTCAAAAATAGAATGGTTGTAGTTACGTTTGTAGATGGAAAACAAATTCAAAAACAGAAAGGGATCAAATGCAGGAAGTTGACACATTTTTCTGCCCTAAAACTTATAGAAAATTAAAAAAAAAACGTTTGGATATTCCTTATTAACAAGTGTGACGTTTAAAGTTAAAAAAAATAACTGAAATGTAGACAAAAAGTAAAAGAAAGAAAGAAAGAAAGAAGGAAAGAAGGAAAGAAAGAAAGAAAGAAAGAAAGAAAGAAAGAAAGAAAGAAAGAAAGAAAGAAAGAAAGAAAGAAAGAAAGAAAGACTGACCTGGGGAAGTTTGCCATGAAAGCCCACCGATAAACATTTTCCTGAAAAAAAGAAAAAAAATCGTTGAGGTTTTGTGAGATAACGACATTTTTTAAAGTTCTTTCCTGTAAAAGCTTTACGGGGTGTCTGACAAACGAAAATTAAAAATGAGTATCAGTGTTGCCAGAAATGTGATAAAAATTACACCAACAACTGACTAAACCATTTGCTCATTTTGGAAGTTCCTGTTCAGCAAGAAAAGGTTTGAGTTTCATTTATGTAGATTTTCCACCAAATTTGGCAATACTGGAGAGCTGAAAAAAATATTTTTTTCTTTACGTACAGTGTAACACAAGTAAGAAAACTCAATTTGTAGAAAAATAACTTTTTTTACGCAATGAATGACCGCATTCTAAAAAAAGTATTAGTCCCAAAAAAGCTGACGTACTTGTGAAAGCTTGGCTAGCTCTATCTGTCTAGATTAGTGATTCGAGAATTGTTTAAAATAGCTGTAAATTCAATGAATCGTAATTTAGAATTAGGATAAAGAGTTTAAGCTCTTCTACTAAATTATTTAAGTATGGCAAAGAGAATCCTTCGTAAAAATGCTATTAAGTTAGGCAGTTTTTCTTATAAAAATTGCTTAATTTTAAAATGAGCCGCCCTTTTTGTTTTTCAAGCAATTTCTTCTTTCTATTCTTTTTTTTTTTTTTTGATCTCAACTATAAAATCTCAAATAGATATTTTATTACTTATTTTTATTTGTTGTTATTAATTTCTTTGTCTTCTCTTGTAGATGTATTATCATATCCTAATATATTGTGCTCAATATTGATGCAATTATGCATTCAATATTGGTCATTTTCTTTCTGTGTGTCATCTGGCAGATCTTTTGATTAGGGCAGACATATGGTCAGCTTTTATAAGTATATGATTCAATACTTCAATAGCTGTTAAAAATCTTTTATCATTCTCTTCTTAAAGCATCTTCGACCAAAAATTAAGACATCAGTGCTGTAACATCTTTAGGAGATTTCCATAAAAAATGAATCAAATAATAGGAGTACCGTTTAAAAATGCACACTATCTCTGGAGAGTTCAGATCTCCTAAACTGAAAAGTGATTATTTAAAATTTTCACATTACCGAACATGCCTTGATTTAGTATTATGGGTTCGACCTACCTACAGCCTGGGACATAGAGTTTTAGTAAAAGTTTGAGAACCACAGAAGAATAAAAGTCAAGCCTCGGTCACATAACCATTGCGTAACTGTAAGTCTAGCCTGTTGTATAAATGAAAACAATTGTTCATACTTGTAAAAAAAGGTTATGGTTATGTGACCGAGGGTTCAGTGCAGACAAACATGGACATAATACTACACCAAATTCTATTTTTTAATAATCTATCATACTGCCGTGATATAGTTGTGTAGTCTTGGACCAAGAGCCGTGCTCATATTATAGGTCAGGTTAGATTAGGTAATTGAATGTTATAAATTTGACACATTAAAATAAGTTCATCGCAGAAATCATTAATTTTTGAATTGCAAACTAAGGCAGTCCAATGTAAAAATGAATATTGGAATTATAAAATCAATATTGTCCACTCTAAGATGTAAATACGTAAAGTTATTAAATCGATTATGCTAAAATGATTATCGATTGTTTATCAATATTTTACTGTCATAAGAGACCATTGCACTAAGCGCACTTTGTTATAAGTCTAGCCCATTGTAGGATTACAAACATTTTTTTTTATTTTTTTACATTCTGCTAGGTTTACTAATTACATATATCTTGTCACGCCTTGATGAAAGTATTTCAATAATAAATCTAACTTCTAGTAAAGTTTTGTAGTAATATTTTAAAAGTTCCTTTAATGCACTAAATATTTCGATTTAGTTTTATTGAATTCCACCAAATCTTGCACTACTGAAATGTACAAAGATATTTGCAAATTTGTACATACATGTTATGTCAGTTATGTTTTGAATTTTGAATAAGCTAGAACATAGTTTAGTACAATTTTAAACAACTTATTACTTCAAAACCAAACTTTGACTAACATGCAGCACTCGTATCTTCCCTTTCCAAACCCTATATAAAATGGCTGTGGCTCGGTATACCAAAAAAAAAAAGAAAAAAAAGAAAATATAATGTTTGTCTAAGCCAATAAAATGAGCATTTTATTGCAGTTTAAAATTTACGTATAAAAATAATTGCATTTTAACGACTTAAGTTAAGTGCTCAGTACTAACGGGCTACACTCATTAAGTATCTTTCTTTTTATTTTCTTACATGTTTGTGTATTGCATTCTTTTTCTTTCTTTCTTTTTTCTCTTTTTATAAGAAATAGAGGTTCTTATCTCTGTCGTGCAAGGCAGCCACATATATACAAAATAATCCAACTTGAGGACTTTCAAAATAAATCTTGCCAAAATAGGACAGACCATTAAAAACGATCTCGCTTACTAGAATGTCCTTTGAGACTAAACCTTCGTTTATTTGGAAATTTTACTTAAAATGGGGTGGTTTCATATTGTCGTGATGTAAAATTGACGCAATTCCCGTATAGTCGCTATTGGAATCTCGTTGCTCCTAGTAGGGCCAGGTGCCGGACCTGATCCCCCCTTGAAGGGCCAGGTGTCGGACCCAAAATATAGGTAGGGTTAAGTTAGGCTATTGTGTTTTGAAGTAAAAAGAGTGCAATTTTGAAATTTTCAATTCTGAATAGAAACAAATTATGTTTGTTTGAACCACAACTTCGAGGGAGAATTATACAAGAAAATAAAACTTTTTTTTGTACATCGAGAATTTTGCTTTTTTGTTTTTGGTAAAAGAATCAAAATATTTAAGTCCAAAGAATTTTAATTTTTGTTAAATTAACGAATCTCTATTGGGGGGGCGGGTGAGATATAAGACCGATTTGTAGTGAGACTTTTTTTGCGTTTAAGAAATGATTAAAAATACTTTCGCTCATTTTTTTTATTTAAGCTCTCACGTTTCGATGAACATCAAATTAATTAGTTAATTACCGGCCTCAAATAATCATCAAAGACATATTTCAAGCAGGGGAAATGTTACCTGAACCCTCAGGGGAAAAAGAGAAGAAGAGGGAATGTGGAAACTCACCCTGGATCGTTTGGAATATCCTCCGGAATGCCATTGGAAGATGACTGAGATTGCTGGCAAGATTCCATCGTCATTTTGATGAGATATTTCAAGTTTTTTTTTCTTTCTGAATGTCTGTCGAGGTTCTAAATATTCGTCGTTTGAAACGCCGCGTCAATAATTTTAACAATAACAAATAACAAATTACGTTAAAAGTTTTTTTCTTTTTTCCTTTTTTTCGCTAAAACTTGTGGGAAGACTTGAAATTAAAACGTGCAAATGTCAGTCTCTATGCTACAAAAAGTATTTGTAGATGGAATCTAAATTATTCTAAGAATCTACCACTATATGATAAACGTTCTTGCTTAACGTCGGTACCTAGACTGACTGTCGGTGAAGAAGGTTAGTTTGTGTTTCAAGAAATCACTCACACAGGGTGAAACCATGGGTGGGCACATGGGGGTATATACTCTCTTTCTCTCACCTTTGCTCTCTCTCACTCACTCACACACACACACACACACACACACAGCATGCATCGGACTTTAAACTGGCAAGTCGTGGTTTTTACCCGTGGTTTAAACCCGTGAGAAAAACTTTTGAGATCACGTTCATCACAAAGCATGTTCTTATGAAATTGTTAAGTTTGCTGTAGAATAAAACAGATCCATACATATAAATTTGACGAATTCGTACGAATCGAGATCTCGAGCTCACTTAGTTTTCCCTTTATTTGCCCGACTCTAATAAATCACCAAAAGAGTGTGAGAGAGAGAGAGAGTAAGATAGGAAGTCATCTGAGGTGGTTGGTTGGCTGGGAGGCAACATTCTTGGTTTTACAAAGCTCCTACACCCGTTCAAACTTTCTCTCTCGTTTTTCAGAATATGACGGCCGAGGGAGAACTGTCTTAACAACTTTAAAAACTTTTAAGTTTCAGTCTTTTTTTATGTAGACATTCTTTACATCGACAAGCAATGTTGAGTGACGATACATTGAATTTGTATAAATATAGTTTAAATTTAAAATAGCGATAGTTTCCCAGCTCGGTCTACCGGCATTTCGATAGAGGCAACGCATGAGGAAAAATTTTTTGTCGAGAGGACTCTAGCGCGTGACTTCTTAGGGGGCGTGATGACGCAAAGATCATCTCCATATTCCTGGAGACAGCTTCAATTTGATGATTGAATGAATAAATTTCATCGGCACTGATAAAGTGATTGATTGATGGAAGCCTCGATCATATGACCATCGTTAAGTTCTTTGAAACCTTCTGACGGCTTAAAAAATTTTCAAGTTTGTCGTCTGTCGTCGGTCGTCGGTCGTCGGAACTAGTCGTTCCTGGTTATATATCAAACCTTAGGTACTTGTAAACGAATAGCCCTAACAAAATGACTTTAGTTATTAGTATGCCTACATATATCAATGCCTTAAAAGAAACTCGTTTTTCGCGAAAACCCACGTCGCAACGGGGAAAACTACCTCGTTTGAAAAAATCAAAATTTATAGTAGTTTTATTGTATTGCAAAACCTAAAGAAAATTTAGGAAAAGCTAAACTACAACTAAGACATTTTTTCACTTTTACACCTGTTTTCAAGTTAGCTACAGGCTTAAAGATGATCTCTGTGGCGGGTTTGCTCATCTTGAAATATTTCACATTCACTTCCAAAGTGGAAGAACACAGTGCAGGGCAAAATTGCATGTGGGCCAATCTCTGTTGCGAAGATAAAGCTTTCCTTCCCCGCCAAGACGGTGCCTTTTTTTTCTTCTCTTATTTTTCCTCTTTTTTTCCTTCATTCTCTTTCTCTTTTTTTCTTTTTCTCGGGCTAGTCATAAACATCGGCCCGTTCACTGTGAGCAGCGATGTCATATTTTTTTTCCTCTTCCTGTTTCTTGTCTCTGTGATTCTTTGGTTCTTTTATGCTTCTACCACTCATTCTTTTTTTCTCTCTCTACGTTTCTTCCTTTTTTACGTTTTTTTTCTAAATATCACCCTCTGTGTATTTGTTTCACTTTTTTCTATCTTTTGCTTCTCTCCTACTTTTGTGGAGACGTTTCTGTCGCTGTAGAGCGAT
This sequence comes from Apocyclops royi, assembly GCA_900607525.1. Taxonomy (NCBI): domain Eukaryota; kingdom Metazoa; phylum Arthropoda; class Copepoda; order Cyclopoida; family Cyclopidae; genus Apocyclops; species Apocyclops royi. The sequence continues at coordinate 46,855 of LR038262.1, forward strand.
TTCTTTCCATTTATTTTCTATTTTGTTTCAGATTTCGTTGCCTTAAAAGAGGAACCCACAAACAGAAAAAATGTCAAAGGTGACAGACTCAGAAAGGGTTTTTGCAACATAGGAAAGAGAATTTTTTTTCATACGATTTTTTTAAACCCATCGTTTGACAAAGACTTCTTAGCACAGGAGCATCGAGCAAATTTAATCTCGAAACCTCCGTGCCGAAATTTCATCTTTGGAACTTTTGTGTAGAATAGGGGGCTAGACGGCGGAATGAACTAGCTCTCCGTCCTGAATAAAGATTGTTTTTTGAATTATATTCTCCCACTCTTTGTACCATTTTGTACAATAATTTTGGATCATATCATTCATTCATTTACTCATCTAGAGCTACAAATATGATTTGTTATTTACAAACCAGGCATATCTTTTTTTCCAAAAAAATATTCCCACAAAGGTGTTCAAACCCAGAACTTCAGAGCAGGAAGGGACTGTGCTAACCCCTCGACTATCCAGCCCCGTTATAACATGTAAAATAATGATTGATCAGAAAAATAAAAAAGATATTTTGGACATCTATTAAAATCCCTTGTTAGACACGAAATCTGTAACCAACAGTAGATATTTAAAATGATTAACAAAAAAGTTAGATACTTCGATCAATGAAAATATTTCACTCTATGTAATATCTGACAGCTCACGATTGTAGAAAATAACTAGAAAGGGCAAATTAATGCAGAAAAAAATGTTTTAAGCATTCTACCTAATACCATGATAAAGTTTCAAAATATGCTCAAGTATGAAGTTCGATAAACGATTGGAGTTAGTTTTTTTTCATTTCGAAAGATCATTAAACCTCATTTCAAGAAGTTCAAATTAGGTTTCGGTATTAAACAACTGAACATAAACAAAACCTTTAATTATACCTATACATACCTAACCTAACCTGTGTGTGAGAGTGTAATATTTTAGCATTAACTGAAATGGGGAGACAATGACCAAGGTGCTTCATAGATGGTGCTAGATGACAGAAAGGGGTAAAACCATAGACGTATATATCAATAGACTGCTTATCTCATGCTTCACTGTTATATAGTTCCGATTTTACTCACCACTATGAAAATGGCGCTGGTACTCCACCCAAAACAAAGCCAAATAGTAAGAAAATGGATGCATTTTTACAGTTTTTAAACCCATTTCAACAAATTTCTTGAACTTGATGAGCTAAATATTGTAATCAATGGTATAATTTCTTTATTTTCCCCACTCTTTTTGGGTGGGGCACTAGCGCCAAAAATCATGTTGTAACAGAATTTGGAACTACAGGTGATCAGCAGTCTATTAAAATATCTGTCTATGGATAAAACAAACTCGGTTAATGACATTTTCAAACCTGTCTAAATAGGTAAAAGGACGAAAATCTTCATGTTGATTGAATTATACCTACCTGACACCAAAGAAATGTTTGAAAATATTTTACCCCTTTCATCTAGCGCCCTCTATACAATTTTTTTGTCAATTCGTTGCCTCCCCATTGTCTACCATAGGTTTTATAGTATTGAACTGAACTGAGTCTACTGTAAGTTTCAGGGGATAACCAATACAAAGGGTTCTGTTTAGACCAGATGATGCAATAATTTGGTTTTTAGAGGTGGTCAGTGGTTGAGTGTTGTTTCCATTGAAGGCGCAACCAGGAACTTTGGTTGGAATCTTTTTTGTTTTCAGAGAAAATAAGCTGTCCTGAATTCAACATGTAAAAATTTTAAACTATAAGGAGCCATCCTCACTAAAAAGTTTGTTTTCAGTTGTAGGTTAGGTAAAAAAAAGTTTTTTATTTATTTATTATTATTTTTCTTTGAGATTTTACAAAAGTACGATTTGTGCTCAAGTAATGTCAATCGTAAAATAAATTCACCCATAACAAAAGTTTTTTGCTCCTATCGGGTGGTGCTCCGTCTCAGGAGCAGACTCCGGTAAAGAGTCTACATTGCCTCTCGCCACCCCAGCCAAAGTAAAGTAAAAGAAATGACTTTTAAATTTCTTACTAACAACAAAACATTGAGTATTCTTTTCAACTTTGAAATTTGAATTGGTTCAACCACATTTTCTATTCGATTTTTTTCTCAAGGGGTGTATCAAAGTAAAAGAAAAACAGTTTTTTACCGTGTGTTTCATAAAATGAATATAAATCGTTTCAAGGCGAGACCGGGGGATTATTGATTTTTTTAATCAAAAAATCACAAACGAATACAATGATTCGGAATTTATATTTTCTATTTTAAGGCATGCAACCACGCAGCCCTCAGGCACCGCCGCCCCCCCCCCCCAAAGACCTCCAGACCCTTACTATATATATAAATTTCTAATCAGACCTGTACAGTAATAAACCATTGAGGTTGCCAGAAAATGAACCAAAATTCCACCAAAACTCTGAACACGACTTGCTTATTGAGTTAAGTATATATTCTTTATTCCACCAGAATTTAGCAGCACTGCATGCATATTTGCCACATGTACTTTTAACATTTCCACTATTTTAAAATAAAATTCAATCTGTACACTTTAGACTCTTATTTTGCTTCAAGCTTTTAAGTTTAAAATCAATATCAAGCTACTTTAATCTTGAATTTTTTTTTCTCTAAAATCAGTTTAAGTGTCACTCGAAAAAAACTGTTAGCAGTAGAATTAAAATAGAGTAAAATGGTCTAGGTCAAGCATAATAGTCCTAACTACCTAGTATAGTTAGAACTAAGTATATCATATATTAATCATACTAGAAACGAAGTGGTACTTTGTAGATAGTCTATGAGCATTAATTTTTAAGAATCATGTTTATTAGGGGCAGTTAAAAAGTCGAACACCATTACGGATACAAGTCCGGAAACGTAATTCCAGACAGAGTTTACAGAAAAGTTTCATGTCTCATAATGTCGCAATTTCTAAACTGTCATTTTTAGGTGGAAATATTCTGAAACAAAGATCCCAATAGTGTTTGGGGGTCCCAGCTCTCCCGGCATCTGGGCCGGTCCCATTATATAGGTTAGATTAGGTTAGCTGTTGTTTTAAGAATTAAGGAATATTGGATTCAGATAAAAAATGCATTCCGGATATGATTCTGTCCATCACAGGTCGTCCCAAACATATCCGGATGTGAAGGTCGAAAAAATTAAAACTTGAACAAATTTGAGGAAATGCATCTTTTGAAATTTTCGGACCTGGAATAAATGGTAAAACATTTTTTTTGGCGAAAAAGTACATTACGAGTGAAAAGCTAGACAAGTTTGTCAAAAAAATTTTTTTTACTATTTTTGATATGATTTCATTCAAATTACACCTAGTTAAGATAATTACCTTCAATAGTACTGAAAAAAGTGCAGCCTGTGAATGAGCTAACTTTTTTTGTGTGTACGAGGTACTCTGTATTGGGGGCTTTCAGCAGGCGTATTGTATCCAGAAATATTTCCATAGTAATGTATATTAAAGAATCTGCATTTTGTTTCTCAGTAAATTAACTTCCTGTCCCACGACCCCTTTTGACCTATACTTGAATGACCATTGTAAATATTAATTGTTTTTCGCTTTCTGATTGGTCCACGCAATTGAGCGTAAACAAAGAAATTACAAAGTTTGGCATCTGGAGGTGTGTTATGAGCTAGAATTATTCAGTTCTGAATGAACCTGTAAATGAAAAGGTCGATAATGAAATTGTAAATTTGTTGGTCTTCATTTATTTGATCTTCCATTGCCATTGTCGTATAAACTGGTATTATGATCAGTAATACCAAATTAGGAAGAATGGTATGTCATTTATTAAATCACAATGGCACTTGAAAATTTCAACTCATCATCAAAAATAAAATCAATTACTATACTTTTTAATTTCAACATGATATTATGTTAATTAACAGTTATTGTTTTGTTGGTTTGAAGATTAAGTGATTTTCTATGCACAAAACTCTGTTGCTGTGCTGTAGACTTATCTGGCTTTGCAGAGAATGTTTTGACCAATCAGCAGGAGAGTTTTGATCACATGACTCACAGGATATTAGTAGGGTTCTTATGCAAATAATATCTATGACTTCTTTGACTGTGTTTGGTAGTATTTGGAAGTTGTTTTAATTTTATTTGTGGAATCTGTTGTAACATTTTGACCGTCATGCTAGCTAGCTTCATGCTGACCAATGCCAAAAACTGTGACACTTTGACCGACTCAACTTTTCCAAGAATAAATCAGACTGTCCATTGTATGAAAAATTGGAAATAGAGATCTGTAGTCAATATTATAAAAAAATCACGATTAAGTTGTCCCACTTCATTAAAAATGCAAAATTTTAGTCACTAATAAAACGGTCCAACTTTTCAATCATAACGCTGATTTTCATGTAAAATAACTTTTATAAGATTGACTACTGATGAGATTATCTTGGCCAAGTCTTTGAGGACAAATTACACAAAAATATTTTTTGCGTGAAGAATGAATTTAAATTTTGAAGCTCCAATTGAATTTAACTTTTGTTATGGAAAAAAATTACAATAAAATCAATTATTTTTCACGAAATCCCGAGGATCTGTAATTTTCAGGGTCTCATTGAGTGAAAGAAAAAGGGGGCCCAAGCTCACTCAGCTTTTGATCCATTTCAAAAGCTCGAGCCCAACTCGAGCCCGAAAAATTTCGGCCCGTCCCAACACTACCTACAAGTATTGGGTCAATAAATCATTCACTCACAAGCAATTACTTCTGGCAATCCTTCTGTAGGGAACAAAATTTTTGATTTAGTTCAGTGCTACCAGCAAAGATTCCACCAAAAATCATTGTGCTTAAAAATTGCAATGTCTTTTAGATGCTCAGTTATATGTAAATCTTGCTTTTGACGAATTCCACCAAATATAGCACCACTGTATTGAGCACATTTGACTTAAAAATAAATAAAAACTTGAAAAAAAAAGAATTTTATTGACGTAACTTTAATTTTTATACTTTCAAACCACTTATAATAACATATCAATGTATATTAACAAATCTACATTTCAGTTGTAATCGATTATTAACTTCCTGCCACACGACCTAACTGACCCATACACATGTGGGCGTTATTTTCATTCATGATTTTGCTCATTTCTGATTGATCCACGTGACCAGATACTGATTAGAGTTTGGCATCTGGAGGTCTGTTGTGAGCTAGAAAAATCAGTTCTGAACAAAGCTGTAAACCGAACAGTCAAACAATAAAACTTGTAAATATTGAAATCTTTATTCTGACTTCATCACCTAACATTGTCGTATAAACTGGTATCATGGATCATAAATACCAAAATAATTAAAAAAACTCAAAGTAAGAAAAAATTGAAAAAAAAAATTTGATACAAGGCTTCTTAATTAGGGCAAAAACCCTTTTCTGTACAGAAAAAATGATCAGAACTTCATTACTTCAATTCTAAAAATGAACCAATAATTGAAAGAAAAAAAATGAAAAGAAATGGTGATCAAAAAATTGATCAACCACTTAGAGATGTGACAGCCAGGTTTGACGATAAACAGTGCTGCTCGCAATGGCAACCAAATTCCACCAAATCAGAAAAAAGTTGAATGTTGTATCTATGTACAAACAAAACCTCGTTTTTTAACGCTTAAACAAAACAAACAAACAAAAAAGATTTTTTTAAACCCTTATTTTTTCAAGCCTTTTAAAAATGTATTTTTTCCCCATTCTTAGCTCGACATCAATAATAGCTCTGCATTTTTAGCTTCTCTTATCTTCGTGTTTGTCAAAGGAGCTTTCGTGTCTTGTGTAGATTGTTAACGATGTCATCCAATAAGACTTTAACAATGTAATCGAGGAAATAGGAGTGGGACACAAAGCAAGTGAAATATTAAAAGAAAAATAGAGAAGAAGTACAAAGGAGAAAAGAAGAAGAGGAAGAGAAAAAGAAAGAGAAAAGTTAGATGTGTAAGAAGAGAGAAGCAAAGAGAAAGAAATGGAATCTAATTCATCTCGCATGATTTGGTCTGATTCGATATACTTGCACAGAATTATATGAAAAAAAAGCGAATGTTCCAAAAATCAATTTACTTTTTTGGGAAAGCAAAAAAAAATTAATAAGGAATATATAGGAAAATTTTCATTGCATATTTTTTGGTTATTTTTAGACATTAGATGTTCAAATTTAGAATTTGTTTGTTTGTTTGTTTGTTATAATTATTAAGGACACATGATTATACTTTACTAATAATGATAACAGTAATTACCCATGGTCAATAATTTGTACTCGGCGGGGCGGGGGGCTCAAACCGACTTCTACAGCTCACGGAGCAAATATGTCGACAATTTCTGTAGTAAACTTTGAGATAGAGGCAAATTTTTTTTCACTTAAGGGACTAAACATACATCAATAGATCGCAAGGAATTGAAAAAATTATCAGATTTTTTATTGGAGCCTTTTTCTCATAACGCTTTTGTGGCCGAAACAGAAAGTTGAAAGTGCACTTTGATGAATAAAATTTTTGTCTAATTTCAGTTGGTCAAAAACACACTTTGATGAAAAATAAATATTATAAGATCTCTATGGTACTATTTTATAATAAAATACCCGAGATCACAATACTCAAGTCTTCTGATTGTCATTTCGTTAAAATGCACTTTCGACTTTTTGTGTAACACTCACCCTAATAATACTGAGTATTGATAATTAATGAAATTATTTCAAGGAAGTTTCAAAATTCTATTTCTTTATATTTTTTGGTAAAAGAAAGACTTGAATGATGGAAGATAATTGGAATGATAGAAATTTGAGCATGGACATAAAAAAAGGTTGACTTTGGTTCTCACAAATTGGTATTGAAGGCCAAAAATTGCTTCTGAAAGGCAGTAATATAATTTACTTTCTGAATGAAAGAAGAAAGCACAAACAGACAGACAGGCAGAAAGAAAGGAAGAAAATGGAAATGAAGAAAGAGAGAAAAGATGAAGATGAAAGAAAACCTGAATGAATAGATCAAAGAAAGAGATGAGAAGAGAGTAGGAAAATACAAAATAGTAATTGAGAATGGAAAGAAAGAGAGAAAGAAAGAAATAGAGAGAGAAAAACAACTGATCAGAGAAAAGTAAAAATAGAAAAAAAGGAAAGAAGTGAAGTAATATGTACATTTCTCAGTGCTGCCAGAATGGGTGTAAAAGTTTTTAGAACGAGAATAGATATTAGATATACACGGCTCGAGTCCAAAACATCTTGTCCCACCCAAGCATTTGCACAGTGTATATCGCACAGACCCCGCCTGAAACTGTGTTGCCACTGTCATTTTCAGATATGAAAAATCGCGTGAATCTGCATTTTTCATCTAAAGTTAAATCATTCCCTAATGTAGGTAATATTTTTAAACCTTAAGCTGTCTACATAAAGAACGTAGACAAAAAAGATTGCTTGCAGAGCTCACAAACTGGTTTGGTTAGGGTTAGGGCAAGGATTGTCATGCTCATTGCAAAATTTTACAATGTTCTTTGATTGTACAGTTTAGGTAGTGACCATAGACACATATATCAATAGACTGCAGATCTTAGGTATGAGGACAAATCATTGCCAATTGGCGAATTTTTTGTTAAATTTTGTGTGATCAAAAAAGCAGCATTTTAA
>LR038285.1:687-25690 GCA_900607525.1 Apocyclops royi
AAAATTGTAAGAACAATATTTTGCAGGATTTAAAATTGAAAATACAAAGTAATCATAATTTGTAATATATAATTGTTAGCAGCCCAATACCTAATATAATACCGAAGATAAGTTGATTTTTGTAACATGTCCCAAATCTAGTTACAGTAATCTACAGAATTTATCAGCTGACGACTTTCTTCTTTGAAGCTCGCAACTTTCCGAAATTCGGCGTTTAGGAGGTCACGACTTTCCCACATTCAGCGTCAGTCTACAATATGGTTTCTAAAGCTACTGCAATAGTAATTTGTGCAGTGCTGTGTTTTTTTTTCGTGTTGTTTTTAAGTGATTTTCAAGAGTACTTAGTTATTATAGAAAAGAAAAAACAAAGAAGTTTAACAATAGATGAGAATATTGTATTTGAGGAAAATAATTACTTTAAATTGATTAGTTCATGTGATAGTCAAGAACATAACTGTGCAAAAATTTTGATCATTTTACTTATTTTGTTTGCTGTGACTGCCATTTTTTTTAAAATACCGAATTGTGGTTAAATATAAAATATAGAATAATGATGGTAAGTTTTTTTATAATGATAAGGAAAGCAAATTTTATTGGTTCAGCGCTCTTTTTTCATTTCTGTAGCCAGTTTCTTTGTTTCAATTATTTCAATGCGCAGAATCCAACATGATAAGGAAAGCATATTTTATTGATTCTCCGCTCTTTCTCTAGCTGTGGCCAGTCTCTTTGTTTCATTATGCGCTCTTTCCTCTTGCTGGGCCCAGTCTCTTTGTTTCAATTATTTCAATGCGCAGAATCCAACATGGAGTCGCATACTACTGACAAACCCAGTATATCAAAAATTCTTATTTCTGTTTCAGAATACAAACGTTTGCTCGATATTGAACAAGCTTACAATAATAGACACAAAGGTAAGCCTTGAGCTTGATAATATTTTTTTTCGATTTTCTGATCTTCAAAGCAATTTTTTTATAGAAAAATCCAGAGTAACGGAAGCCGGCGTGATTTCTCACCAATCTGGGCAGGGAAATTCTTCCCAATTCGGCCAAGGAACCCAATCTGGTGAAGGAAATTCTTTCCAATTTGGTTCAGGAAGTTTATCCGAAGCTAGCCATGTAAGTTATTAAATTAATCTAATCTGGTAAGGAAACTGTTACCATTTGGGCTAAGAAAGTTTATATTGGGCTGGCCTTTTTGAATTAACTTATCTATCAAAAGATTGTTGCCGATTCGGTAGAGAAATTTAACTTAAGCTAACCATGTAAGTTTCAAAATAAATTTATATTTCAGGATTTGAAAGAAGCTAATACAACAGCAAAATTACAAGATGGTCATGGGTTCTCTTTGGATTATGATCATTTAGCTTCAAAGGTGGCAAAAAGATTGCAACACCACGCTTATGGGGCAAATGATTCCTTCGGAACTCCGCCGCCTTTAAATACGGGTTTTACCGTGATGAAAAATCAAGAATTCACTGATTTTGATTTGGATCAATTATTGGCTACAGTTAAACGATCTGAAACTTACAAGGCAAAAGAACTTTTACAAAAATTAAAAGAACGAAGTTCTGAATTTTCCTTTGATTCTAAAGGTACTGTATATCTAGACGGTAACGCTCTCTCGGGGTCAAATTTTTTTGTCATTTTTCCATTTTTATTTAGGAAAAATCAGCCCAAATCAGTAAAAGGACTTCAAGAAGTTACTGATAAATTGAAATCAATGGGCCTAAATACTTCAAAAAAGCAATCAGGTTCTGGCTTTAAAAGATCTGTACCTAGCAAAAGTTCCGAATTTGAAAGCCCCTCAAAATCTTATCGCTGGTATTTTCTTGGGAATTAAAAAACATAAGGTTAAGTTAGGACAAATAATTTTAATTAAGTTTAATAATATGCAAGGCACACAGATAGTTGACTTTTTAAAAGAGTATTATCCAAATCTTTATAACCAATGTAGCGGAATTGTTTCTATTGACTCTCTTCCGAAATCCTTAAAATATCGACATTTTTTGATTTGTAATACCGACATTAAATCAGGGGATGGTCTTCATTGGTTCTGCTTTTTAAAAAATAAGCCTCGAACTATTGAAGTATTTGATTCTCTTGGTGTTGATCATATTAGAATAGACCAATTAAAAAAATATTGTAAATTTTCACAGTTAGAATTTTGTGCCTCTCAACTTCAACCAACAAATTCTTTAAAGTGCGGTCAGTTTGTACTTTTTTTTATTATCGAAAGAATGCATAATCTTGATATGACTTTTGAAGACTTTATGGAAGATACATTTTCCCCTAATTGTGAAGAAAATGAAAGTAAAGTAATTAACTTTATTCAAGAACATAATTAAATTTACCATCTAAATTGCAATTGGGACACATTTTCACCGTTTTAATTTAATTAGTTTTCAGCATATTTTTTTCATAAAATGACGGAAATTAATCCTACGCAGCTTGTACAAACGGTTACGTTGCCAAACAACGCTCTAAAATTAAGGACACCCTTCTGCATGATTTTAGCTGGTAGTTCTCAATGCGGTAAAAGTACATTTATGTACAAATTGGTGAAGTACAGAAATCTAATGTTTGACTGTAACTTTGAACGAATAATTTATTGCTTTCCCGAATCCCTTCATTTTCAGAATCAATCGTTTATTTCTAAACTCAAGAATGAATTTGAAAACTTGGAACTATATCACGGTTTACCTCCAACCGAAAGCTTAAATATACAATATAGCAATTCACCTGTTTTGCTTCTTATCGACGATTTGCAAACTAGCATATTGAACAGTGCTGATTATCAAAATATGTTCATCCGAATTAGTCATCATTCGAACATCACCGTTTTGGTGACGGTTCAAAATTACTACTCAAACTCAAGATATGGACGTACTTGGGCTAAAAATTCTCAATATAAAGTTTTCTTTGAAAACAGAATAGATATAAGAGAAATGAATCTCATTAGTAGTCAAATTGCAGGCTGCTCGAAATTTTTTGCTAGTAACTTTAGAACCCTTAATAAACTATATCCTGATGAACACTCTTATTATTTATTAATCGATGGTAATTATCGATCCAATATACCAGAATTTTGGTGTCGTTCCATGATTTTTCCAAATTCTGAAGAGGATGAAATAAAACCAGTCATTTTTTTTAAAAACCCTCATTATAAAAAATGAAAATTAGAATTTTGAAAAAATTTATTGTAAAATGCCAATTTGAAATAAAAATTGCCAATTGAAATCCAATACCTTAAATGTCAAAAAAAGAAAAAAAATACATGGTTATTTATAATTACAATAGATTGCATTTAATGGAATAATCAACTTTAAGGCTACTAGGAGATATTTTTAAGTTAGAATATCTTAAAGTTAGACAAAAGGTTAGTTAAAAGAGAAATCTTTGTTAAATGAAAGGTTACTTTTATAAAAATCATCAAGTTTAAGGCTAGGGAAAGAAACTGAGTTAATTGTGAGAAATATCAATATACAACGTATTAATGAATTAAAATGTGCTAATAGATCTAAAACTGAACTGTTCCTAATAAATCAAACAGCTCTCAAAGTGCTAGTGCTAGAATCCAGTGGCTCCTAGGGGAACATCAACAAAGTCTAGATCAACTGACTTTGTGCGAGAGTGCTTAGGCAAGTCCAAGTGAACTCTTTTATTCCCAGGTTTGGAGCTTGATGGAGAGCTATCAGAATCAAGAGAAAAAAATGTAGTATCTTGGGGAACATCCATCTTTTCAGTTTCGGAACATTTGGTAAAGGCAGAACGATTTGATTTTGATTGAAAAGTTCCAAAAGTTTGAGAAGGCCAATATTTTCCAAGCAAGGGATCCTTAAATTGTCCAACATTTTCATCTTGTAAACTACATGATCTCCCTAAGCTCCCAACTTGGTTCCTTTGTCCCAAAAATGAATCATGCTCATAATCACGCCTCTCACGTCGACTCATATGGGAGGTGGGGGGTCTTTCTACAAACGGCCGAATTAACGGTTCATTTTCGGATACAAGTTCATTCAAGCTAATTCTTTCGTTAAGGGTATTATTTGATGGATGACCCCTGAGCTCTACTTGTCCTTGCCTTTTTTTACAAAACCAGATGCAACCACAGATAAAAAGTAGCAAAAGAATAACTCCAAATCCAGTGCCCATTCCAATAGCAAGTGTGCGATTTGATGGTGGCGGCACTGGCTTGTCTTTGCAAACCCACAAAGGACATTCCGAATCATAATGAAGTTCCACATCGCATCCAGAAACCTAAAATTCAATACAAATAAATAAATAATTTCAATTTTGGTCACTCTGCTTCTCAATTCAGGTTATATTTTATAGTAAAATCTTTTTAGTTAAGTTGTTGTTCAATTTGGTCACTCTGCTTCTTAATCTATATAAAAGTAAAACTGGTCACATAACGGTTGCAACGTAAAAAAGTTTCACAAATATTTATTCGAGTATTTAAACTTAAAGTTGCATGACAAGGCGTCGTGGTTATGTGCCAGCTGAACCGAAATCAATAATAATGAAATTTACCTCACAAGGTATGTTGCAATCAGGGCTTCCAGTGTCGATAAAGATTTTGCACTGAAAAAACATTATCTATATTTCATGAATTCATAAAATAAATTAGCAATAATTAAGTTTGTTTCATACATATCGACAAGCTAAATATGCCTAGAAAGATGTTCACCTTAAAAAATTTAATGAGATGAAGTTGGTTTAATTTGTTATTTACCACATCGACTATTCGGTATTCCAAAGTGCAAGTTTTCGTGCTGCAATCAATCGTTGACATGATGTCAGAAAATTCTTTGAAGTACGAATCAGTGAGTGCTTTGAACAAGCGCAAATCACGAGATTCTGGTCGACCTATTGCTTCAGATGAGAGTCGAAAGTTTCCAAGTTCCAAATTAAACACAAAATCTTCAGAGACCTAAAATTTTATCAATAAGTCACCCTTAAAATGTTAACCCTATTTTAAGCCTGACTTGCTATGTTTTAAGCTCCAAAGACAAAAATCTGAACCTGAGATTAAAATGGGTTTTCTGTGTCCGCCCAGTAAACATGACTAGAAACAGCTTAATTGCATCCGCTTATAACAGTATTTATTAAATACCAAATGAATACCTTTGATTGGGCCACTGGTTTATTTGATACCAATTTTCCTGACGGTTTTGTTTGCTCATGTGTTTTTGCCTCGTGTATAACGTTATCAGTTGATTTTCCTGTATAGTTTTTCTCTACCTAGTCAAGAAAAATGAAAACTGTAAAAAAGTATCATAAATTTGAATACTCCTAATAATGAAGCCACACAATACTAGCAAGGATTTTAACAGAGAAATTTATTAAAGGACAGTGATTTTATGAATTATTTCAGTATTAAAAAGATTTAAAAGATTTACCTTGTTCGTTTGGTTGACTGAAATCACATCGAATGATAAATCCTTACGATTAGGCTGAACAATGGTAGTTTTGGAGGCAGAAGGTAAATTGGAGGCCAAATCCCTGCGATTGGGCTGATCGCTGTCAGTCTTAAAACCGTTAATATGAGATCTTTAGCATTATAACTTAGCAGCTTACAAAACCCCATACTGTCTAATGAAAATTATTTTATAAGCATTTCGTATTTACCTTGGTACATCGATAAAGAGGGCACCGTCTTTCATTCTGTGTCACACGATATGGTTCGCACGTTTTGTTTTTAAATACAAAACAGTCTTGATCAAAAGCAAAATGTTGGCAAGTTTTGCGGTATTCAAAGTATAAGTCACAAATAGATGTGGCTTGGACAATCAATGAGACAAAAATCAAAAGAAGTTTCATTTCAGATTGCTTTACCTTAAGCTGCGTATGAAAGACTGATAGATTGATCCTTGCCAATTTGAAGAACTGACGAAAATTCACAATAGACGAGCCTATAAAAAAGTTAAATTGCTTAGTTTGCAGTGTAGAGATAGATAAGTCAAAAATTAACTCAAATAATAAATTGAATTAGAGAGTCTGTCTCAATAAACTTTTATCAAAATTTAGTGCAATTTTTCAATTGTGTAGTTTCAAAAATTAAAAAAACACATATCTACAACTTGAATAGTGAGTTTACAGATTAAAGCAATAACATCTATAGAGTAAATGTCACTATTATCATGGTTGCCAGATTTGGTTAAATTTAATCAAGACTCAAGATAAAATATAGATTCAAGATAAAATATAAAGTATTTTGTTCTTTTGGAGAAATTTTGAGACATTTGTTGCAAACTAGTTTTAGACTCAGAACGGCAGTGTTGCAAAAACACTGATAAAAAATTTCTATTTAAAGCATTGAAACTATCAGAACTTAGCAGCAATAAAGCAATAAGTCGCGGAGAGCATCTAAAAGTAGTGCGTTTTAAGTACTATTGTAGTTTATAAGCCTACAAAATGTGTGTGAGTGGTTGGGACACTAGCTGTCAAAATGCAAGAAATAAATTGAATAAATATATTTGTAAAAAGCAGGAAATGAATATGCCCACTTGTAAATTTTTTTCCTTGAAATTAAATAAAATGGGTGGTACCCGGAAGGTCAAAAGTGCAAGCACTATTGTAGTTTATAAGCCTACAAAATGTATATGGGTGGTTGGGACGCTAGCTGTCAAAATGGAAGAAATAAATTGTTAGATGTATTTGTAAAAAGCAGGAAATGAATATGCCCACTTGTAAATTTTTTTTGCCTTGAGATAAATAAAATGGGTGGTACACAGAAAGTCAAAAGTGCAAGCACTGTCAAAACGGAAGAAATAAATTGATAGATCTATTTGTAAAAAGCAGGAAATGAATATGCCCACTTGTAAATTTTTTTTGCCTTGAGATTAAATAAAATGGGTGGTACACAGAAAGTCAAAAGTGCAAGCACTATTGTAGTTTATAAGCCTGCAAAATGTGTATGAGTGTGGGACACTAGCTGTCAAAACGTTAGAAATAAATTGAATGTGTTTGTAAAAAGCAGGAAATGAATATGCCCACTTGTAAATTTTTTTCACTTATTAAATAAATGGGCGGTACACAGAAAGTCAAAAGTACAAATTATCAAAAAGTGAAATGTGCAGTTTGTCAAAAGTGATTGTCAGATCAAATGTACAAATTTTCAAAATATTAACCACCCAACTCAACCTAACCTAATCTAAAGTAGCCTAAGCTAACCTAACATTACATAACTTGTCCCCCACCCAAGCAAAAAATGATCCAAATATGCTTTTGACAAATTGTGTTTTCATCCAATTGAAATTTGACAAAATGTCCTTTAATAATTGCGCCTTTGACTTTCTGTGTTGCCCAAATAAAATTAAGATTTTTTACGGACATTGTTGTTTCTTTTGGTATTGCTTCTGAAAACAATACATGAAGCTTGCAATGACCAATCCGGACAGCTGGTGAGAGAAAAATACTTCCACTTTTCCCTGATGTTGATAGATCAAAAACACTGAAAAAAATCTTTATATTTAAATTTTTTATCTTTTCTAAATACCACAATCTTTGACTATAGCTTTACATGCCTGAAAAAATATCCATTCATAAAATCTTCATACGTAATTCCATTGGTAAACAAAGAGTTCAATTGTCCATTGAAATAAGCCATTCTCCAGTACATTGATATACATTCATCTTCTGACATTTCATTCTCAACTTGATCAATTGGTGTATTGTTTATTGACAAATCTATTCTTTTGATGTAAATTCTTCTGGTGGTTGTTGAAACATCACTTCTTTCTGTTTCGAGCTCCTGTATTTCTTCATTTTGTTGACTATTTACATTTGAAAAACTGCTCACATCATTTGTAGGATGCCTCAAAAAATAAGGATTAAATGGTGAACATTGAGAATTTTCATTTGAGTTTTGAGATGTTGAAGGTTGTGGATTTTCCACATTTTGAGCTAAAGATTGAAAATTTGAGTTTTGAGATGTTGAAGGTTGTGGATTTTCCACATTTTGAGCTAAAGATTGAGTAGAAGCTAATGTAGGCACAGATGATTTGTCACTTCTAGCAGAAATAAATGATTCAGATTCATAATCAAAGTCAAAATCACTATCTGAATCATCATTGTTCATCTGTTTTAAAAAGCTTTTCAATCTTTTTAGTCCTCTTTTGTCTAAACTTTTAATAGAGTTTTCTAAGTTAGTTAAATTTATTCTTGTTGCTTTTGGTAAACCTTTTTTTGTGATAGGAGCCCTTTTTTTTGGTCCATTTCCAAATTGACAAAGGCTATTTTTGGCATTTAATTTTTGATTCACAACCTTATAGAGAAAAGGCGTAATAATCTTTAAATCAGCCTTGTTTGTTGTTTTTATTTTCTGTTGTAATTCTGAAAATATTTCAGATTTGTACTGAGTAGAATTTTTGTACCCAGTTCCAGTTTGTTTTAAAGCACTTTCATTTAAAGCATCTTGAAAAACTCTTTTTAATTTTTCTTCAAACACTTTTTCGTATGATAGAAATCTTTCATTTAAGATGTGGTTAAAATTATCTTCCTGATTTTTTTTTTCAGACTGTTTATTAAAACTGTCTGTAACATCCCAATGTCTTATAAAATTAAAGGGATTTTCATTACGTGAACCAACTTTTGCCGTAGATTCCACAAAAACAACAACAATTCTACAAGGAACATTATTGTCTGGAAAAAGAGTTGTTGATTGGTAATTTACAGTATTTTTTGGAATAGTGTAAGATTTCACTTCAACTTTTCTAAAATGTAAACTTACACTTTCTTTATTTAGGATTGAATTTAGTTCTGAGTAGACTGGAGCACTAATTTGGGCAATAGGAGTGTACAAACTGATATTCAAAAACTTAAGCTTATACTTTTCAGTGTCATCAATTGATTGAAATAGTACAAATTCATCATCACTTTTTGTAAGTTCAAATCGCACTTTAACTCCGGGTGGCAATCCAGTTTGCAAGGTCATTAAATCATGATAAAGTCTGCCCATAAACCAACTGCCATTTTCACGATATTCTTTTTTCGTTCCAAAGTTCTTGCGAAATCGACTATTTCTTAGAGTAAATCCAGTATTTGTTGCAACTCAATTGATACAATTTGTAATTATCTCTACTAACCCAAAAGTACAAAGCTAAATAGAGTAAAAATCTTAAACAGGAAAGAAAACTGGAAAAATAAAAAAGCTGAAAAGCGGCAAAGCGGCAAAGCGGTAAGCGACAAAGAAGAAAATAGGCAAAATAGAAAAGTGAAAAAGCGGTTTCTACTTTTTACTTTTCACTTATGGGTTTTATGTGTGAAATGACAAGAAACAAAAAAGGGGGTAAGGGGAAAACTTTTTCTACAGTTCTGCTTTTCCATTTACATGCAGTTCCGCTTTTCTGTTTTTTAGCTTCTTTGCTTTTCCACTTTTTTGCTTCTCCGCTTTTTTGCTTTTCATCTTTTCTGCTTTTCCTCTTACAACTTTTTGATTTCTGCTTTTTCACTTTTTGCTTTTTATTCATTTAAAAAAGATTGAAGTAGAGACAAATACATAAAATACCTGGTCCCATATGCAAAGAAGTATCAGGATAATATCCTTGCATGTGAAAAAATGTGTTTTTAACATTTTGGGAATATGTAAGACATGTGCTTATATAAGATTTATAAGGATAATCTATTGATCCAGTAGAAATAAGAACATCATTTATATATACACGAACTGAAGAAAAAAGGCTATGAAGTATGTTATTGACAAGACTTGGGGATTTTGATGTATCTGGCAAAGAACCATTTGCTTTTGTAATTTGAATATTTACTTTCAAATATGTCTCTTGTATCATATATATGTTTCCAGCTTCAAATTTTTCAAGATTAAATTCTATAATTTTGCCTTGAATATTTGAAGATGGAACAATTTCGTGGAAAGTGGTTTGTAAAAATCTGCTGTCTGTAGGTAATTTGGAGAAAAATGTTTTTGCAAATTCCTGACTTGGTATAGTACCACTTTCATATAACTGTGCTTCCATTCATTCAATTTTCAAAAGTTGTGCACATTTTAGACAAGTTCAAATTTGTGAAAATCTTTTTTGTGTATAATTTTTGAACTCTTTGAAACTTGCGGAATGTTTTTTTCAATTTTTTGTAAATTTTGTTTTTCACTTTTTTTCAAAGGTGACAATTTAATTGTCCCAAATTTAAGCTTTGGATGCTGAAAACTTGCTTGAATAGCATTTCCAAGCAGTTTTGCTTTTTTTTCGTTGTATTCCACTGGATTTTCACCTTTGGTATTAAATTCTTCTTTTTCTATGGTGTTGCTTAAATAAGACATAAAAATTTGATTTCAAATATCACTCAACAAATTTTGCATATGTAATGGCCCCATTTTAAATTAAAACAGAATTTTACAATCAAAATTTTACAGGTAAATACTCAATAATTAGTGGACTTCAAAACTGTGATTTAAAAATTTAAATTTTTGGGTTTTTTAAAGATTTTATGGAAAAAATTAAAATGGTTCCAAAAAGCAATTAACTATGCATTTGCACCTCTAAAAAGGGAGAGATAACGTATTTTTGATGATGAGGGAGGTATAACGTATTAATATCACTCAACAAATTATGACCATAAAAGAAGGGATAATGTATTTTTTGACAATGGGTCCTTCCTATACAGCATGAAAATACATATGTAATTTTCCAATTTAAAATTAAAACAGAATTTTACAATCAAAATTTTGGAGTGAAAAAATCAATAATTAATGGACTTCAAAACTGTGATTTAAAAATTTAAATTTTTGGGTCTTTTAAACATTTTATGTAAAAAACTAAAATGTTTCCATAAAGCAATTGACTATGCATCTGCACCCTGTAAAGAGGGAGGGATAACGTATTTTTGATGATGAGGGAGGGATAACGTATGTTTGATGATGAGGGAGGGATAACGTATTTTTGATGATGAGGGAGGGATAATGTAATTTTTGATGATGAGGGAGGCATAACGTATTTTTGATGATGAGGGAGGGATGATGTATTTTTGATGATGCCAGCTATGTGTACAAGAGAATGCCATTTATTACTTACATTATATGTACATTTCTTTTTGGGTCCAAAAAATCACTAATGGTGCATAAATAAAAAGAAATATTTTCAACAAATAATTATCAAGTCGATAACATTTAGTTTTAACCTTGCAGCAAATTTGCAAAATATTGTTATTGACTTTTTCCATGAAACTTTTAATGTTTTACTTTCTTAGTTAAAAATATTATATCTATGGCTTGGTATTTAAATTCAGCCTAATCTCTCAATAACATTTAGAAAGTTTGTACTATGTTAGCGTAGATAAAAAAAAAACTTAAAAATGTTATTTCGTAAACACGTCATGCTAACAAAGGTAAACTACCAAAAATTGTCAAACATTTGGGGATGCGGAAGTACGGAAATAAGCTTGCTTTAACTAAAAATTTCAGAAATTTCCAATTAGTCAACATTCACATTCGTAAATACTGAACCACTTTCTATATAAAAACTAAAGAAGTACAAACTTTAGACTTTCGTGATTAAATGGCAAGAACTGTGAATTTTTTCGCCTTCATTCTACCATTGTTCACTGAAATCAAATCATTAAAGGTACGTTGATTGGTTTATCATTCATCTTTTATGAGTTAAATTAAAATTAAAATAGGTTATTCTATAAATATATATTCACTTCATAGATTTATTGCGAACCGCACTTAATTCGCTCTTGGGGATTTTGTAAAATCTACAATCCAGACAACTGCCCTCCTGAAGCTCTTTACATACCAATCGATTGTGAGGGTAAGTTGAATCATTTCTCTATTCTACTTTTGGGTCGAGCGCACGAAACAATAAGTCTTGGATATGATTGAGGTTTTGTGCGTTCAATCCTCCAAAACTCTACATATTAATCGATTATGCTTGTAATGTATTTTACTTCTCATCTCGCAATAAATTATGCTTGTGACTGATGTTTCAAGCGCTCGATTCATGTGAGCAAGATTTTAAATTTCAATTTTAGCCGATCTTAAGTTTATTTTTGAAGTTACTTTTATTAAAATATATTTTGCTTTAGTTTCAAGTTCTCTATTTCGTGACTCCTGCTTCGAGTATTCCTGCCCTGACGTAAGAACTGGCAATAGTGAGCCAACTGCAACTAGGAGCACGACACCTCTAATTTCAACAGTGACAGATCCCGTAACGACATTACCTTCAATTTCGACAGTGACTGATACAATATTACAAGTACGATCTGCCTACATTTTCTAGAAGCATAAAAAATAACTTTATCAAATTTCTCATTGTTACTGACTGCTGAGCTTAAAAATCTGTATATTCAACCTATTTTATTGCTTTTTAGAATCATGGATTCACTTCTAGTGGCGATAACTGGCATCGTGCTTCTGAGCCTAGTGTGCTTCATGCAATACCTGTACCGAATGGTGCTGAAGCTCGTAGCTATAAGCATCGGAATGCTGATTTTGTCCGTTATTTGGATGGGTTGCCAAATAATCTGGTGGAAAATCAAGGTAGGAAAAGTTTATTTTATGTTTTATTTAAGCACATTGCCTTTGTTCGAGTCCTGACCCATATTGTTCAACATGTTTTTGAAGCAAATGACTTTCCTGCTTCATCATAGGCATCAAAGGAATGTAAAATGAATACATTTGGCAGACGTTACCGATTCCCACATTAATGTAATCAGTTGAGGGAACACTCGTTAGCCTAAAATTGTATGAAGTTAAAGGATAACCTAGTTGTGGATCAGCAAACTGTTGAAGTTTAGGCTCCATTATTGTTCATTAAAAAGACCATATAAAAGGTACGGATAGATTGGAAGGAGCTTTCGTAAAAATTTCAACTTTTCTACCCTTGGGCCTTGCACTAATTTTTTCAATTTAGTTTTCTTTTCAACTGTTGATCGAATTATTTTGAGTTTTTTTGCTTCTTGTATTTTGGCAAAGTTTTCTTTTGTTATCTGAATTTCACCTTTACTCAAAAAGTGCAAGTACTTTATAAGAGTGTCAATTTCACTATCGTTGGCCACATTCAAAATTCTTTTTGTGTTGAGCAGATCACTGTGATATAACTCTTTTAAGAATTCTTTGTCACGAAGAAGAAGTCTACGTAGGAATCAATTATCAGCAGAGCCCATGAAATTTAAAACAATTTTATTATTACTTTATCAGCAGAATTATCATCTTAATTATCAGCAGAATTTGAGCCAAAAAATTAAGTTAGCAGTTTACAAGAAAATTTAATGAGTTGACATAGTTGTCAAAGATTTTTTAAGTACAATATCATATTATTGCTATCTGTGGACAATATATTGGCCTACGGGCATCTTAGACTATATTCAACGATCGCCACATAGCTTTTGGCCTAGATCTAGCTTATTTCGAGCATTTTAAAGGTGTTCAGTGCGATACTTCTCTATTAATAAAAATTTTTATGTTGGGCTTCTTTTGATTTTCGAATAATTAAATAGACCTCTTCATAGAATCTTGAGAAATATTCATGACTTTCACTTTGTAATTAATCTTGACAAAAATTCTTTCACTTTGATTAGAAAACACGTGTTCATTTTAGACAGTTTTTAATAAAACATAGACGCAAACTGGAATATTTGAATTGAATACATAACCTTCATTAATTTTTCTGAAATAGAGTTTTAAACACGACTCTGGATTATTTACTTCAAACCATAAAGTTTCAAATGAAATGACATGTTTTTTCAAACTTTGATTGAGTAAAAACACTGCAAATATGAAAATAATATGCTCTTCCATGCTACAATGAGAACTTTATTATGTAAAGAGATTTAAGTTAAAGCCTTGGTCACATCATCGTGCGAAAAAGTGGTCGCACGACAATAGGTGAAGACTAGTCTACACCTATCTAACATATGGTCGTAGGCCCGACCCTTGAACAAGTCATGGCCTATTGTGGGTTGGGGGTATCCTTGACCCATGATAGACTGTCTGTACATCTTGAACAATTTAAAAAAAGTAAATTATGAGAAGCATTTGATTTCATATCTGCTAGTGGAGAATAAATTGGCTTTTTCCCCAGTGGGCTATAAATGAAATTGGTCACTAAATTGCATTCAACTTGAATAAACTGAGAGTCTATTTCTGTTAGAGGTTCGTACAAAACACTTTGAATGCTAATGTACCATTTTTCTTTAGTTAAATTTTGTAATAAGTGTATCACAATTTCATCGTTTTGTAGATTTCCAGTTACACAAAAACTAAGCATATTTCCACTTGATCTTGTGCTAATTCATAGATCGGATTAAATTTTCTTCAGGAATATACTGATTAAATTTGTCACCATAATGTAAAAATTTGCACAAATAATAGGTTTTTCCTTGAAACTTTTGTTTTTTAATCACTTTTTCTACTTCGAATAATTCACTAGTGAAATCTGGTTTAGAAGTCTTAAATAACTGTTCTTGATAGTAGGCTTGGGGCACTTTGTCTTTCATTAAATCTTGAAGATAAAACAATGGCGGATCAATGGTAGCGTCAATGCGATATATTTGAAAGATTTGGCCTCTCTGAAAGAAAGCAAGAAGGCAGCTTAAGCTAAATAGTATGGAAGAGAATAGTAGCTAGGGAAAGTCACATTATCAGCAGTCTGGCGGGCTGTAAAAAGTCAACTTACATTTGGCATATTGGCGGCATTTCAGTGACAGCTTATTGATTACAAAAATATTTAGAAAAAAAGTGATTTTAGTATAGTGAAATTTGACATGAACAAGAAATTGTTAAGTGTTTTATTGTATATGTAGTCAAAATTGTGGTTTTTTTGTGTATCAAAGTAAAATTTTGTGTATCAAACTAAAATTTTTCTCGCTTTACTATTTATGAAGTAAAACTTAAGTGAAAAAAAAAGCGAAGATATTTACAAAAAATATAGACTTTTTTTCTCTTCAATACTTTTTTAATGACTACAACTTACCTTCACGTCATAAGATTTGTCAAATAATTTCTCATTACTTGTTGCAAAGACGTAATCACCCTGTTGCAAGTTTTTTGAGTTTGATTCATAACTTTCCTGACTTTTTTTTGTACTTGAAATGTTGGTTCTTTGTAAATTTGAATACGATGATCTTTTCGGCTTTTTCTCACTTTTTCGGAGTCCCATATAGATGTAATTGAGTTTGGAGTTAAATATCCCAATCTTTTTAACGGTGTTTCATTATACTGGTCTGTCACTATTTGTAAGTACTTTGGCCAGTTTTGTGAAAGGACACCGCGAAGCATTACATAAAGCCGGCATTTTATTTTAAAGATACTTTCTTCAGCTGCACTTGCTTTTGAAACGCCATATTTGCTTTTAAGAATAATTTTTGCCTTATTCATAAATTCTTTGAGATACTTGTTAATGAATTCCTTTCCTCTGTCAGTTTCAATAATGTGGACTTCTGCACCAAATTTTGTCAATATTAATCTAAAGGCTGATAAAACTTCTGGAGCTGATTTTGTTTTAAGAGGCACAGTTATAATTTTTGAGCTGAAAATGTCTGTAAATAAAAGGAAGTATTTGAAGTCTTCAAACGGAAACATGTGAGCAATATCTGTGTATAAAAAAATAAGTGATAAATATACTTTCTCGTTTAAAAAAAACTTGTCCATAATATTGAACATCGTAAATATTTTCTCTTGTTTGAAGAAAACATTTGTGAATATCTATCACTTATTTCTATATGACCTGCTTGGCAAACTTCTCCATAATATTGAACATCGTATTTTCGTCGTTTTATATTTCTTTGAGGTCTCAAGTGAATCACGTAGTTTTTCTCATTTTTCAACACATCTCTTAATCGTTTTACCGAAACGTCAATATTTAAATCAGTTTTCAAAAAAATTTTGAAGGTATTTAAACCTCTAAAAGAACCAGGAAACAGAGGTGACTTCCACAATTTTAATATTTCTTCATCAGAAATGTTTTTATTATCAACCATTGCACTCTTTTCAGTTAACAAAGCTTTCACTTTTGAACTTCATCAGTGTTGCCAAATTTTTCATGGAGCCAATAAACGTTAAAACTGCCTGTTTAAGCTTAGCTCTAAAAAAAGAAGGATTTTTCTTAAGTGCCTTTCCTGGTAAAATTGTTTTTGGTATAATTGAAACATATATATATACTCAATACTTTAAATTTAATGTCCATGACGTACACAAGCTCTTTTTGGCTATTAAAAAAATAGTCCTTTTTTGTCAAAATCCAGAAAGTTCTCAACCTACTGATATTATATTAGAAAATAAATTTTTGTACTCATGGAACGTAAAAGTATTACCTAGTAAATGTATAGAAATCACCTTTAACATTAAAGAAAGAGAAAAACTTTTATTACAACTCTCTTTGGATCTAGAACAATTCAATAATTTTATAGGAAACTTAAAAGTTTCTATATTTCCTTCCTTGTGTCTTAATTCAAGCCAAGAGAGTTTCTTTATGAATTTTCACACTTTTACTTCTGAGCAATTGATATTAGCTAAAAATAGATACGATGCTTTTGTTGAACTGTTTAATTGTGAAAATACTACCTTTTTTATTATATTCAATTACTATCATGACTTATTTTTAATTGTAAAAGAACTACATAAATTGTACGAACCAGAAGAAGAACGCATATCTCTTTAATTAACAATTAGAAAATCAAGATGGCTCGGCACCAAATGAGATGGAGAGAAGCGGTTTAGAAACAGACATTCGTCAAATTCCTATAAATGATGCCTCAGTTGAAAATAATCATCAGTTTCAAAGTATCTCACTACAAGGTATTAATATTTTATGGATATTTACACTGTTAACCTTGAAACAATTATTCTGTTTCTATATTTACGAAGTCTCAACCATTATATTTTTTCTAGGTCTCATCGGTAGTGCAGTTTCGTCAATAATTGGGCTTATTGGAATAATTTTAATAGCCCTGTTTCGGCGTCAGCTTCGTCTCTATTTAGAAGATGCAACCATCGAAAGGATTGCTGTCATGTTTCGCAATATGGTCGCTCGAACTAGAGTTGGTATGACAGTTCAAAAAAGTACCTTATGAAAATTATAATTTTTTTCAGCCTTAAATTGATTGTTTTTTTTCTAGTACCCGCAGCTGCTACTCCCAATTCAAATGATACTTCCAACTCGAATAACGACACTGTTGAATTATCTCAAATTTCCCAAAAGGGTATAAATTCTTAATTAACATCTTTGTAATTTGGCCATCAATTTTCGTTAGATGTATTTGCTTTGAATTATTTTTTATGTTTATGCAAAGAAATTAAACTGTCGTAATTTAACAGGATCTTCTGCTCCTGATGGCACTTCAGGGTCTTCCCCACGTACTTCGGCATCACCGGGAATTTCTAGCACTTCGGCATCTCCGGGCACTTCGGCATCTCCGGGCACTTCTCAAACATACAGTGAAAACGATGTTGTTGGAAATGATGGTCAGGTATTGTAATATATCAGTGCTTCTATTGCCATAATATTTTTATTATTCAGATGCAAAGGTAATATCATGATCTAATTTTTTTTAGGTTTATAAATCACGAATCTACCCAAATTTGAACGTCTTGAAGCGTAACATTTTGTTCAAGCCAATTGAAGTAATAGACATTGGAGTGAGGCCTTCCTGCGGTACGCCAAAAAGAGCTGCAAGTGCTCCACCAGAGTTTTTGTCATTACGCCGTAAATCAAAACTAAGGCAGCCAGTTGACACCCGACCTTCGAGTGCTGGGCCACAAGTACAGTTTTTCCAGCGACGACTCCCACATTTAAATGCGTCATCACTTGGAGAATTCTCTGACATTGAAGAAGAAAATATTGGTACACATATACAAGTAATTTTTGATTAAGCTTTACTTTATGCGACATATTTTAATCAAGTGCTTTTTCTAGTTTGTTTTACTTTGTAAACTCAATATTAACTTTCACATGGTATTTTTCTAAGTGTAAATGCAATATTTTTATATATCTTAGATGATTGCAACAATTTTGCGGCGTCGGCTCCATCCTTTCAAGAATTCGATCCTGATGATTTTGAAAACTCTTTGGAAGACAATAAAAACTCTGAACGCTGTGATCAAATTTCTGGACTCGGTTTTGAAAGTCATCGTTTTTCTTCAAAATGTTCTAAGCCAGCTCATGGTCGGGAATCTGGATTTTATGAGGCCGAATCAAAATTAGGAATCTCAGACGATGAGGAACCTAAGCCATCAACTTCTTCTTTAAATGTCATTGACGATGAACCTCAGTCATCTGTGAGCATCAACGATAACGAGGCACAGTTTGATGTCATGGAGCAAGGCATAGGCGAAAAACAAGAACATGATTCGAGTAACATCAATGTTTCGGTCCATACCTTTTCTGGGGCATTACCTTTCGGATTGGTTTAAGAATGAATAAATTTATTGTATGGTTTTAGTTCAAATTCTGTAGAATTGTTTGATTTTTAGACTATATATTTAAGGTTCATTGAGACGAAACAAATTAGGTTTTGTTACTCTTACGTATAAATTATTTACCAATAACCAGAGCTCAGATAACCAGTAGTCAAAGTATTAAATAAGTAGTTATTCATATAGATTGGTGGGCTTAGCCTTCAGTATTGTATGACCATTATTCATATAGATCGATGGGCTTAGCCTACAGTATTGTATGACCATCATAATGGTTATGTGCCGCGATTTAAGATAAGAGATCCACTGATATCGGACGTGTTATTTATTTGACTTATTGCAATTTAAATAAATGGTTTTAGGTACATCTGGAAAACGAAAAGGCAAAAAGAAGGAGCGAGCGTATAAACCTCCCCAGGCTTTGAGAAATCTCTCATTTCGTGAAATTCGAATAAGTCCACGCCCAAAATGTGTCAAAAATAATTGTATATGTGAATGTGAATAACTTTTTCAAAACAGTACTTACCTACCATATAAACATGGACCGTATTGAAAATCTAAATTTTATGTCTGTTTTTCATGTTTAAGTGTATTTAAGCTTTAATTTTAAAGTTGATTCATATTTAGGCTTTAATCACTTGACTGTTTTAAATTAAACAATGTGTCATTTTATGTGTTTGAATAACGTTGTTTGTTTTATGGTGTTTCAAATAAACCAGTAATATTAATTACTTGTTTAATAATTCGTGACTATGTACCGCGGGGAATCACTGCAAACTACATACTTTTCTGGACTATTTTGGACTAGTTTTTGACTTGGCTTCCATGACCAGCGTTTAAGAGAAAAATTAATACGGATGCAAACAGTTGAAGAATTTTACTTTCACTAGAGTGTATGTGAAATCATAGCATGATAGTTTTAGTACTAAAAATATCTGGCCATAAAATAACCATCTCTAATAAGGAAAGGTTTGGTGATATTTTGAAATTCTTACCGAGTAAAATGTTTGAAAAAAAGTACTAAAAATGTCTGGCCATAAAATAACCATCTCTAATAAGGAAAGGTTTGGTGATATTTTGAAATTCTTACCGAGTAAAATGTTTGAAAAAATCATTGAAGACATTCATAAACATTTAATTTGTTTTATTCTTGTGAACAATATCCAAACGGTACAGAACTTAAATATTTACAATGTAATTCAATTTTTCGTCTATCAGAAACATGATTACAAATTTTTATAGGTACGAGCTCAGTTTGAATTGAGAGATTTTTTCGTTTGCGGTATCTTAGCTGAACTAACCTCTTGTGCTGTAGTTTTGCTTCATTGCTCAAAAATTGTTGAAGCTGCATTTCGACAAAAGGATATATGGAATCATTTATATGAACATGAGATTTTAAATTTAATCCAATGATTTTACATTCAGAAATGAGATTCGCTCCATCAGAATATGTTAAACTATACTTTTTGGGTCCAAGGCAAAAAAAGCTTTCTATTGAGCCTTTATAAACTAACTTAAAGTCTCCAAACACTGGAGATATTTTTAGTGGCATTTCTTGGCATTTGGGATATGAAAAAAATATGCTATCTGTGTCACAATAAAATACTGATCCTAACTTTTCAATCTTCAAAACTGATGAATGAATAATCTGTCTAGCATATGCTGTAATTTGGCCTCCTATATAGCAATTTGTTGAACGATCAACAAGCTGCCTGTCAATTTGATTTTTCTCGATTGAAATCTCACAAATACTTTCGTTAATCGCAAAAATATTCAAAATGTTATTATTAACATAGTATTCATCAAGTTCTTGCTTATTGCTGACAAATTTAATTTCCGTAGTGTTTGTTTTTTTGTGAAAACGTCCAAAGAAACTATTAAGAAGAAATTTAAAATAAGCTCTTTTACTAGAATTTTCTTTGATAGATTTGTTTGTTAATAAAGAGTTACCACTTAGATTTAATTTTTCATTAATGTACTGAAGTGTTTTTTCAATTGGCTCATTCTTTATGGGTTCAAGTTTTGAATGCCTTACTTTTTCAATTATGATTGGTGTAACGAAGTCCTTAAGTATAGGAGCACTTTGCGTATAAATGTGGGCCTCATAAATTTGTAATATTTTATAGCCTAAAGATATGGCATAAGCTATTTCAGACAAAAAATAGGTTGATACAAGAGCTCTTTCATTATTTGAATGAAGACAGTTATAAGTCTTTTTTTCAGAACATTTTTTACATAATGTAAACACAGAAGTTTGATCATCAAGTTTGGTTGGTAAAAAAGGATACATTAAACTTTTAGGAGGAAGAATTGAAAGAAAAATTGTACCTAAAACTTCATGATCTTTATAAAAAACTTTCTGGCCTTTAAATTTTAAATCTTTACAATCATTACCTAATAAAACTTTATAACAGCCAATTGGAAAGACTTTAGAATAAGCAATAAAAGTGTACATGCTATTCATATCAACGCAAAAAAAATCCTGATCTGGGTTATCTTTACGAATCCATTTTAACTTAAAAGCATCAAAGTAAGCTCCTCTAATACTATCACGAGGACATAATCTTTTTAATGGTCTTTGAATATAATGCGTATCATAAAATACTTTCCATTCATGTGACTCTTTAAATTTAAGAAACTGACACTCATACATAATGTTTACTTGTGAAATCTTATCTTCATTTTGAAGCATCAAATTTTCTAATTTTTTGTTTTCTATATTAAGTACATCCTCAAACGTTTTTTTAAAAATAGGATGTATGGATTGACATGTTAAAGTTTTGTTTATATCACAGTTTTCTAAATGGCAATGAAAAAAACATTCATGGAAAAACCAACATACTTTTGATACTGGTGAGTATAAATCGGGAATTGCTTGAGGAAAGTATTGTTGTCCTTTAATATTATTAAACATGTGAATAAATTTCTCTTGGGGATATTTGTATTCCATAAATGTACAAAAGTCATACTCATTTTGACTAACTTTTGAACCTGTACCAAGTTTGCCATATTCATTGTAGATTCCGTACATTTCGTAATCATTCAAAAAAAATAACTTAAATACCCTAAATACAAATCCAGTTATACTACAAATGTTGGAAGCAAATGGAAATATGAGGTACGTATTATTTTTTTTTGTAAGCTTCTGGTAAATATGTTGGAGATAAAAACTTTCTTTAACAAAGGATAAAATTGCCAGCATCAAAATCCATGTTTTTTGTTCTGCAAAAGCTAGTAATTCTTTCTTAAAGTTCCATTTGCAATTTTGCTTACTTTTTACATATAAGTCTTTTTTAATGCTTTCACTGGGGGTATCAGAAAAATTTTTAAAGTACTCAATGTCAGGTATTAATCCTTCATAATTAAAAAAACAATCAATATTTAATGAAAGAGGAAAAAAAATTTCACAACAATCAAGATCAAAATGTTTTACCAAATCACTTTCATTGCCTTTGATGTAAGAATTAGATTGAACAAACGTTATCTTCATTGAATCCAGAGCCAACATTTTGACATTACTGTTTTGACGAAATATTCGAGGAAAAAAACCGTTTGTAAGAAGTCCATTCAAGATGACTGTCTGAAAGAAAAAAAATACTAAAATTAGTGAATCTGTTTAGATTACAATCTAAAAAATATCAAAATATTTTCATAATAAAAAACCTTGAAATATTGCAAAAAAGAACTATCAATAACTAACCATTTTTGTGCAAGCTTCATCCTGTAGTATGAAAGTTGTGTTGTAGCAATTATTAGCAGGATCTAAGATAAAAGCTATGAAATGTTCAATAAAGTTTTCACTGTAGGTGATTTTTTTTTTCAGTTGGTTTAGAAGAAGATAAAAATCATGAGAAAGTTTTGGTTTACATCCAAAATTATGAGATGTCAAACCATATGACATTTCAAAGAAATGTGGGTCATGAATAATTTCAAACGGTGAAAAAACATGTCTTGAAAAAGATCCTCTCCGACTTTTTTCTTCATTGTACAAAACCACTATATTGCTCAAACATCTGCCTGAAAAATTTTCATGAAAAGAGCAAACACATTGAAAAGAATCAAGATTAGTGTTTTGTAAATGAAATCTTTTTTTTTCACTGCACTTGTAACATAAATTCAAATCAAAAGTCTCTAGTTCAAAGTTTACAAATGCTATTGATGGATTTTTTTTTTGATTTTTTCTTCTGTTAAAGAACAACAATGAATATCGTCTTCATTAATTACAAGATGACATTTGCCACATGTTTTTTTTCCGCACACATGTCGTTTCTTGATTTCTGTAGAAGTTAAATTGTCTACTTTATAGGTGAATTTGTTGCATTTCAAACACTTAAAACCTAAATAGATGATAAATAAAGCAATAACATAGAATATTAACTAAAGACTGATTAGAAATTAAACATTAACTAAAGATCTGATTATTATGTGAGATATTTAACAATATTACTATGTAATTGCTTTATTAAAGAATACCAAAATATCCTAGAGGGGAATATTCAAATTTTCTTTAAAATCTGTACTTGTACTTAACACAGTTATCTGCCTGAGATTTTTTTATGGATATTTAAATTGTCAACAAGTCCACTCTTAAATAAATCGTCAAGACTAAACATAGATTAGCTTTTATTTTGCATATCTTAAGTCACATTAACCATGCATTATTAGAAATTTAAAGAAAATTTGAATATTTCCCTGAACCGTAGCAAATTTTGGAATGGCCAGCTGAACAATGTTTAGAAGCTAAAGTAACATTACACAATTTACAAAGCTTTGATGGCTCTGACACTATTTTCGAATTACAGAACATGTTTTTATTATTCGAGTGAACAAATGTAGTTTCGGTTTGAAATGGCCTTCTACAAGCAAAGCAGCATTTAATCGTATTGCATCGATGTCGAGTGTACATAGATTTTGTAGATTTAAAACACACCAAACAAATTTTTCTATTATTTCGAAAGTATGAATTGAGATTTCTTATGAAAACAATGTGATTTTCATCGAAAGGCTTATATAAAAAAATGGGTTTTAACGAAAAGTCTTTTTCATTAGGGACAGTGCATTTTAATTTACAAGCAGAATCTATTCCTTCAAATAGAAAAAATTGACATTTATAAATTTTTCTAAGGAGTTCACATGTACTCTCCAAATCAAAAGGGCCACAACCTAGATTAAGTTGAGTTTTAAGATCTTTCAACTCTTTATCAATAATCTTAACCGCATGCCTTCTTTTTAAAACATCTGAGCTATTTATATATTGGAACTTTAAAAACTTTTTTTCTTTCTTTTTTGATAAATAGTATTCATGTTGATACCATCCACATAAAAAAGCTACTAAAAGACAATCATTGCTAAATGAACAACTTAAATCTAAACCCCATGTCATATATTTTCGTTCGCAAGCCTTTGTTCGTTTTCCTACTTTAATTTTGCTTCGATAATTTTTTCTTTTTTCTTTTTGTAGCTTTTGTTTGTGAATAGTATGGTCAACCGAAAGTACGTGAACATAAATTTTAAATGTGTCATTAATTTCCAAATTAATATTATTATCTGAAATCAAAAATCTGTATAACATATCCAAAATTTTTTGTACAGCTTCATTTATTTCTTCATTATTTTGAAGAGAAAAAGCAGGTGTGTTTAATCCATTTACCATTGGGGTTTGAAAAAAAGTTAGATAAACTAAATTGTGTTTTGAGCTATCAAAAAATGTTTGAATAGTTTGTAAAATGGATTGTAAAGCAGATTGCAACGTTTCTAACAAATCTTTTAACAGGGGAACTGCTTTACCTTCTTTGACTTTCATTTTAATATGAAACACACAATCTTGTAACTGAAACAATTTTAATCTTTTATGTAATGACTGTTGAAC
The DNA here is from genome assembly GCA_900607525.1 of Apocyclops royi. Classification (NCBI taxonomy): domain Eukaryota; kingdom Metazoa; phylum Arthropoda; class Copepoda; order Cyclopoida; family Cyclopidae; genus Apocyclops; species Apocyclops royi. The sequence continues at coordinate 24,923 of LR038285.1, forward strand.
AAAAAGTTCTATGTTTCCATTGTCAAATACTTTTAAGTTATCAGTGCTATTAGGAAAAGGTATAAAATTATCTGAAATGTTCTGAGGCCTGACATCTTCTTGACCGGTGTCTTGTAGACTTTGTAATTGCACATCTTTTCGAGCACTGGTATCTTTCGTAATCTGTGTGTTTTTAATATGTTTGAGGTTAGAAGCATAGGCTTTATATCTGTCCAAAATTTTCTTTTCCATCAGTGTTCGTATCTTTTCAAAATGGCTACTCTGTTCTGCCATCGAAAGTTAGCTGCATGCATACTCTCCTTCCTAACAAGTATCGCGAAAGCCATTTGCGGTCCCTCGTATCTTTTCAAAATGGCTACTCTGTATCGACATCGAAAGTCAGTTACATGCATACTCTCCTTCGTAACAAGTTATGGCGAAAGCTAGCTGCGGTCCTTTTGCATGTATGCTTCATTTGAGAAAATTCTGTAAAATACTATAATTTGATATGGGACCATTTTACTAAGATAAGATTCTTCGGTATTTTATGACGTATTGGGCTGCTTTGTTTATTCACTGCAATGATTAATCAGAAGGCAAGATGAATATCAAAGACGAGTGAAAAATGATTTTGACTTAAGCCTTTTCATACTTAGATGTGTTTGAAAAATTCTTGTAGATACTAAGTAAAAAAAAATCTCTGTCGAAGTAACACTTAAAGCTCACAGCATGAAGTTGATAGAAGATTGATCAACTAGGTTTGGAAGATGAAATCTCTGGCCACAAGGG
>LR038287.1:0-11973 GCA_900607525.1 Apocyclops royi
AGTCTTGGCTCGATAATGAATGACTCGATTTTGAGCTCGTTCAGGGCTGAAGATGAAAAATCTACCTCTCAGGTATTTGCTGTGAAATAAACGTAGCGATATAAGCTGAAACTTTGGTATCTGTCGAATCTTAAGTCACTTGGCTTAAGACGGACTTAAGACTGTCTTATGCTAATTTTCAGACCTGTCTCATGGTGGATTAGCAAATTGATCCTTGGTTAAGTTAGGTTATGTTAGGTTATGTAAGTCAGATACAGGCAGAATGGTGAAAGTAAATTTTAATTCTAGTCAATCAGTTACGAAAATTTCAGCCAATGTTTATGGATATCTTTTGTTAACAGGAACTTTCAATTGTATTAGTTTATCTTACCAAGTACGGGGAACTGATTGCTGGTACCTTTTTTTAAATATGAATAACACAAGACTTGTTTCAACTTTTAAATCACATTTACCATTTGACGAGAGAAGACACTGGAGACAAGCCAAAGTCATATTTGTTGTTTTTAGGAAACTGTTATCTGTTCAGAAAATGTTCTGTTTGTCAAAATAATAATTTTTGGCAATGATCTGAAATAGCATAAACAATGTTATGTAAACTGGAGGTTTTAAATTGTCGCAATGTTACAATGTCGCAATGGGCCACCCATTGCATTTACTAGTGGGTTGAAAATTTCAGCTCGAGACTGGAATCGAGAAAAAACCGCGGAATGTGAAGGATTTTGTAGTGCTGGAGAATATCGTCACCTTGGCAAAAAATTCCATTTCCAACTGTAATACAGGTGAGACAACCCTCAAAGTCTTGCTCGGTTGTTCTTCTGAAATTATGATTTACTGTTGGTTTACAGGAATGACCATTAATTAAAAGTAGTCCCAGTTAAGTTACCAATTATTTGTAATTGTCCATTTGATGTTCTAAAAAAACATTTGACTAATTACTTATGATCATTCACAAAATATCTTAAGTTGCTTTTCCATAGATGTAAAGGCGACAGCCTAACACAGCAAATGTTTGTCTCGGGCTAATTCAGTGACTAAACTATACCGCTAAAAGTAATAATTGGAAATGGACACCCTATCATAAGTACTAATTTAAATACCTACAAAGAAAGGGTTGGTCACCTAGCCTATTTTCTGTTTATCATCGTATGACGTCACAGTGTGCAGGTAGTAATTAGTAAAGCCATTGATACCAAAGTTTTAAATTCAAATACTTCAGTGTTTGAGAAAATAGCTCTTTCGTTTCGCACATGATGTCATGATGAAAAATGTATACACACAAGTGAAATAGCAACTTGATCAACCTAACTAAATAAGTCATGATCCAATCAATCATCTTTTGGCTGTCACTCGTCAATTAAACTCTATAAGTTATATCAACCAATATTTGTTACTTGTACAGGTTGGTTTTCCACCTGGAACTTCCGCTTCTGTTTTACCATAATGGCAAAATCAACGTATGACCCAGGTAGGTTTGGCTTGAAGTAATTTTCCGTCTTCATCAACAATAAGTTGTATCATTAGTGAAGTAAAAAATATTTGCCCGTAATTATCTATCGATAAATGCTGCCCTTATGTAATTTACGTGTAGTGTTTTGCATTTCATATTCACGAAAAATTCTTACCAAATTCAAAACTTCCCCTGGTTATCTAAGACAAAAATCACATACATTGAGTTAAGTCTAGACAACTTTGATAACTATTGAAGGTTACTTAAGAAATCTTCTTAAGGTTTTTCGTAAAAAGTGTGACGAATACACACCCAGAATACATTAAAACATTTTATATCAATAATTCTGAACATGTCGTTAGAGATCGTAGCTTTAATAAAACATTTCTGAAATTTTCGCGAAGAGTTTAACACAAGTTCAATTTTTTACTCTGTAGAAGCAGGAGGGCTCTACTCCCTTTTATCCCTGTGTCTCAGTATCAGCGGCGAAAATTATTTTGAAGAGCCGTCTAAAGAAAGCGAAAAAGATGTCGTCCTGAAATTCCTCGAAGAGCTTCAACTGCAGTGTTGCCAGTTTAATGACAGGCTACTGAGATCCTGGTAAAGCCTCGCCCTCATAACCACTTCGGCGGGCTTACAAAAACAATAGTCTAGCCCGTTGTACAAATGTTAATACTTACTCATATTTGTACAACCGGTCAGGCCTATAATTTTGTGCAGCCACCTTAGTCATTATGTGACCGTGGCTCATGTGAGCCAAGAAACACTAAACCTGTTTGGACTCGAATGGGCAAAGTTCTTTCTTATTACGTCAGACTTTACCAAAGTTAGTTTCAATTTCAATTCTTTGCTTTGTATTTCGAGCTAAGGATTATCTTCGTTACAGAATCAATCAATGGATGCATATATATTCTTTTTCAGTTTAAAACTTTTTCTCGTTTTGCCAATCGTCTTTGTAAAATCTCTACTCTCCTCTCTGACCGAACCTCTGAAAAAAGTTTTTTCGGCAGGGCAACCCGTCAGTTTGGTAAGTTCTGCGTTTGAAAATGTTTGTGTGCCAAAGGCCGAACATTGTCTATATAATAACTGTTAATTCTGCATCACCATATTTAGGTACATGTCACATACTGGAATGAAAGTATAGACAATGTCTTAGTTGTATCATGATTTGTAGAAAAAAGTCTCTTTCCAAGTTGTCGAAATCGCCCGAATATAACTCTTGTTACAACGCCTCCAAAAATGTTTTTCACAGGTTGAAAGAGGCATTGATGCTATATCTCGCTGGTATTCCATGATCGACCATGATCAAATGGAGGATCTAATCATCGCCATTTTGCCATCGTTAAAGAACTTCATGACGGAGAGCTGCTCCGAGATGCTCGAGGAGTCGTCGCATCTCACCGAGGCCGGCTCATCGAACGTCGGCAAGAGCAAAAAGAAGCTCAAGTAACACTCAAGTTGTAATCCAGGGACCGTATTCACAAAAGTTCTTATGAAAATCTCATCAAAGTTCCTAAATCTTACTAGTTAATCTTAGATTTCAAAACGCCATACTCATTAAGTTTAAGACAACATAGATAAGATGATTGTCTAAAGAAATGTTGTAAGATTTTCATAAGACATTTTGCGAAAACGCACCTGAAGTGGGATTCACTTATAACTTCGTTTTACTAATTCAATATTTTGAGGAATAACTGGAGCTTTTAAAAAGTTGGCTTGAAATACATTTAGGAAATCGGTCGCAGTTGAGTCCGAATACGAGCGTGTTCAGAAAAAGATTTTACTTTTTTTTGGAACACTCGAGACCAACCTTCACGACCAACTTCTCCCTGACAACGATGAACTCGGCAAAGTCGCGACCGCCATTGAGTTTGAACGTCATCTTAAGTTTGCAGTTCCTTTCCCTGATGTAAAACCTGCAATTTATCTGGTAATAATTGCTTAACAAATATCTACATTTTATTTGAATGCAAACATAGGTTTTCCGAAAGTTTTTTAATTAAATCGTGCAAAATTTTTCATGATAACATAGATATAACCCGTATAAGATCTAATACAAGAACAAAAATTATGGAAATTTTCATCATTAGTTTTATAAACTTATGTGAAAACCATAACCTAAGCCAACCTTATGTGCTGAAAATTACTTATGAACTCTTAGGATTAGGTTAGAGAAAATTTATTTAGCGTTGAGAAAGCTAAAGTATAGTAAATGGTCTTTTTTCAAGGACAATTTCCTTGGACGGATCGTGTACCTGTCCTTAAATGCAAAGCATCGCAAAACGCGAATTGCCGCCTGTGAGTGTTTGCATGTCGTCTCAGTTTTGGTCATTGGTAAATCGGCCACACAGGTAAAGTGCTGCCAGATGTGCTGTCTAAATTTCACCAAAATCAAACCAAAGTTTCGATTTTACGGTATTTCACCAGAGCTAGCTAGGTTGAAGGTCTCCGTGGGTAGCGGATGGACCGGTAAATTTAATCTTTGTGTGTGTTCGGGTCGTATTTCAAATTGTCGTAATTTCTATATTGTCGCAAAATAAATATTTAAAATTTGTAATTATTAACTTTGAAACACTACATGACCCACAACCTAACCTTTATCAGGGGGTCAAGCCCTGCGCGGAGGCTACGGGCCCCCAGTTGCGACAGTACGAAAATCGCAATTATTTTACATCGCAACACTTTGAGTACACACCTCAGTTTGTAGTAATGCTATCAACAGTCTATAGAGTGGTATGTAATGATAACGTATGATAGTGTATCATTTGGAAAAAGACTAAATGGCTTACCATATAGTCAAATGATACAGCTTAATCATAACTTCAGAAGGATTACTACACCGGATCCCGTTCATTGGCGCCAATTTATCAAATCATTTTTCCTGCCATCCTCAAACTCGCCTCAGACGATGACAAAGTTATCCACGAACTAGTACGTTCCTTTTGAATTTGTGTTAAACAAGTTTCAGTCAGCATTGTGAAAATGACATCTAAGATGACATCTTCGTAAGTCATCTCGTCTCAAATTTAAGATGAGAGAGGTTGGAAATATTGAGAAAATATTAGCTGACATCTTCGTAAGTCGTCTCATCTCAAATTTGAGATGAGAGAAGTTGAAAATATTGAGACGTTTTCTCACCATCTCATCTCAAAGTTATGATGAGATGACCTACGAAGATATCAGCTATTGAGTCTTTCTGACCATCTCATCTCAAACTTAAATGAGAGGACTAATGAAGATATCTACTTTAACCTAAGACGCGACGATTGACCACTCGGTACTGAAAACGTTTCAGATGATCTTTTTTGGCACTGTGTATAGGAATCAAAGCATTGTGAAATTTTTAAGATAAAGATTTATAATTCAGTCACTCTGAGTCGAGATGATCTTTTTGCCACTGTGTATAGGAAGGAAAGCATGTGAAATATATAAAATTAAAATTTATAATTCAGTCAATCCGAGTCGAAAGTGGTCTTTTGTCAATTAATTGTACTTCTTAGTATTGTCTCGCCTACGTCTTTGTATTTATCTAACATTTAACATTACGCAGCAATTGGGGCTTAAATCGTTTGAAAGTTTGATTGAAAAATGTAATTGGCTGTGTGTGCATTTTTCATCTTGAAATTTGATATGAAAACGGGATTATTAAGTATGCCAGTGTTAAAATTTGTGACAACCTAGGCTGTCTTAAGAGCCCTTCTGCGTCTGTTCTAGTTCACACTTCTCCTGTCACAGTCAGTCCATTGGTTTACGCGTCACGGTAAGTACGAAAGTAAAGAAACGATGGCCCTGCTTGACGCCATCTTTGCTGGATTGTGTGATGACAGTGACGCTCCACTGCGATCAGTTTCGGCGCAGTACTTTAAAGAATTCTTTCACTGGTCAATCAAGCACACACCGAAAGGTAAACTTTTGAAACTCTCATTAAAGACTATTTTACAAGCTTCATAAAAACTTTAAGACCGGACCGGATGTGAGTAGCTAACATTTGATATGGAAAAATGAAAAAAATATTTTTTATACTATTTATTCATTGCTTCAATGTTTAAAATTTGTAACAGATACTTGGAACAAATACGGAACGGTCTATTAAGCACGCATTCCTAGCTTTAACTCTAAATCGACTTGAAATTATAACGCAAACTTTCAACAATTTTTCTCAAGCCTCATTTTCTTCTTGGCTTAGTTTGAAAGCAATTTTTATCAAGCAATTTGATAGCTTAGATGTCACTAAAAAGGAAATCTATGTATATAATGAATATTATTATATATAATATATAATATGCCTTGATATAAATAATTTTCAGGTCTACCGGTAAATGCTATTCACCATCCAAAGTCAGCCCTCAAAAGACTGGAAGAAATGTGGGTTCATTCGGACCCAGCTAGGCGTCAGGCCGCCAGTGTTGCTTTCAACCAGGTATCAATGCTATTGACGAATTACGATCGTATTATACGAGTTAAGATTGAAAAGTTGGACCGTTTTATACGAAAGTAAAATTTTGCTTTTTAATGAAGTGGGACAACTTGAGTCTTAAGTTAATGCATCACTGTAACACGAGCTTTTTTTAGATCTATAAGAAATTCAGAGAAGAGCCGGAACTCATGGAAAATTTTACTCTCGAGCTTGTTGTCAGTGTGTTCGGTAGTCTGGTAAGTTGTTTCGTTTTACTTCAGTGATTATATTTTTCCTTAATGTTGACCGGACCTCTTAGTTTTTTTAAGGGTACCGTTTAAAGTGCGCTTAGCTGAGTTTGACATTGATCTCCTTTACCATTTTTTAAAGAAATGAAACATTTTTACCGAACGCATGGTCTAGATAGAAGCTTACCTAGAAGCTCACTTTGATAAAACCTGTAACCACTTAAAGTACGATTACGTAATTATCTACGAATTGCTACGATCTGTTACTATATAGTTTCGTCCGACTTGCATTTCATATAGTGGTGATCAAAGATTTAAGAGATGGGATATTTTTTGTTCAATAGTTAACGCTGTTGGTAGACTATAACCGGGCAATAAGAAAATGTACTATGAACACGTATCATGTTTTACGTTTCATATTTACCCAACGGGAATGGCCATCTAAGATTAACCTCCTCCATGCCCCACCCCACCCCGTGGCCACTTGCACCACGTTTTTTTTATTTATCGAACACTTTCTAGACATTTGGGCACGGTGAGCGTCAGCTAAGTTCGAGCGCAATCGACGAATCTAAGTTTAGTCTTCAACACTTGACAAGAATTCTCGTTGAAAAGGCCGCTATTTTTTCGAATCCTGCCGAAGGCAGAAGAAAACCGAAGGAGTTGCGAGGCTCGACCTTGAATGACCTTTTATTCTGGCTTCTGTCTTGGTACATATCCTTCGGATCTCATTTCATTTACTAGTTGTACCTTGAAGTTTGATAAAATGGGGACACAGACCAAACTTGCACAATGCCCTGCAAAAAAAAGAAGACTAGACCGTTTTATCATTAAAAAGTTAGTTTTATTTAGCTTAGAACGTGCTTTCTTTTAGGATCTCTCGACAGGAGTTGGAGGCACGACGCAAGTCAATGGAAGTACTCGTCAAGTTTAAAGAAAATCTTCCGAAAGTGTTCGACGAATTTCTCAAAGAAAAGCACTCCAATAAGGTGGAGAATTTCATCTTATCACTCGAAAGTTCCGGTGGCAAAGGGGTGAACACCTTTCAAAAACCAGGTATATATCATTCTGACCTGGCAAGATACCTAATTAGTCCCATTTGCATTGTTTTAGGAATTAACTCTCATTAGCAGTTTAGGAAGTTCAACCCAAGTTTTATAAAGTAAAGGTTGGTCACTTAGCCACTTTACCTGAGTGGGCATATGGTTGATGACATCATCACCCCGCAAATTTTAAACGCTTTTTTTTAAATACCAAGGTATTTTTACTCAAAATTTTTCTTTCCTTAAACTTGAATATCACTAGAAAGTAAGAATATCAAAAAGAAATGTCTGTCAAAACTTAAATGTTCAAGATATGGCCTGCTTTAATTACTACCTGCGCGTTGATGTCATATCAAGATCATCAGAAAATTGGCTAATTGACCAACCTTTACTTTATAAATCTTGGCTCATCCTGCAGTCAGTTTTATTAACATGTTACGATCGTATTATACGAATAAGCTGTCTTAGCACTACATGTTAGTAGAGACAAAACGAATTCTATCATTAGAACTGCATAGCTTTTCCATCACAACGTGCTATTTCGCGTAATTAAAGTTTTATAACATTGATACTTTATTAATTTATATTTTTTAAAGAAACTTCGAGTTACGATGACATCTGCCAATGGCTGCACTGGCTGCTTGCAACAGTGGAAGGTTACGCCTGGATTGTCGACATGAAACTTGTCGATGAAAAATTTATGTTCTCGTCGAAATTTGAAGCTGCGATGGACTTTTTTCTAGATTCGATGCTTTCAAAAACGAAAAATGATCGGCGAGCTTTCGGGCAGGGAGATGAACTTTGGTAAATCATCCGAACTTAATATTCTTACAAACATCCTACGAAATGTACTATAATTATGTTATGGTTCTGTCTGTCTTTAGTAAAATTTCAGTTCATATAAAATTTACAAGAATATCATTTAAAATTTGGGGATTCATGTGAGAGCTTAGAACTAATGACTCGCAAATTGAAGAAAAAATTAACGCATTGATGTTTAATATGCTAGAACTCCCAAATCGTAACGATATTAAAATAGTTGATACAATTTCATTGCAATCGTTATGTAACAATTTTTTTAATCTGAGTGAAGTAATTTAATTAAAAACTCTTGAACTTTTTTCACAGGACGCCTCGTCAAGTTCTGAAACTCAACGACCTTGCTTGCAAGCTTCTAATTCAAATGTTTTTCTTGGTAACTTTTTTTTAAGTTTTCATATCGATATTCGGTTCGGGCTTGGCCGGCCAAACTATATTTTTTGACTCGACCAAGCCCGTGGTTGGCTCGACCCAACCGTTTTTTTATAGCTCTACTCGGCCCGGCTGGAGGTTACAGCCCAAGCTCATCACCTTTTAGCTTTCACATCGTTAGATTCAATGCCTCCCAATATTTCTCTTGTTTAGCTCAAATTGTTTTCCTCGGTACAAAAATTTTATATTGTAAGAGTCACCTATAGCCTAGGCCGAACCAATAAAAGATTTTCTTACATCACGTATGTTAACCAAAGAAAAACGGTCTAGGTTATTACCTGCGCTCGTCGAGACGTTCGGAAACTTAAAATTCACCATCGCGGAGATTCGTCACTGTGGAAGTTGTCGTTACTCACCATGTTGGCTCCGACTTCTGTTGGGTTTGATGTCCGACAAGAAGCTCTTCTCAATAATCTGAAAACAACTCTAAAAAGGTTAACCTTAACTTTGAATGACCTGTTGGGTGGTGGCCCCAGTGTTGCCAGAAATGTCATTTAATTACCCCCAAAAAATTGAACAAAAAATCATGCTCTACACATGTGAAGTCCTGCTTGGTCAGAAAAGTTTTCATTTCTTATTTTAAGGAATTTCCCCCCATCAGGCATAACTGGGGTGGGGTAAAGATTTTTCAGGGGGCTGTTGCCTAATAAAGTTAGACTGTTTTACAAATATCAGCATGAATGCATGTATTCTTACAACAACCTAGATTTATAGTTTCGTACACTCTACCTATGTATGGTTTAAGGTGAGTTGTCACGGATTCAAAACCACTGCTTAAAACGGATGCGACAACAATTTTAATAGGAAACTTTCTATCTCAGTCAATGACGCGTCTGTTTTACGCAGCGGTTTTGAGTCTTTGACAACTCACCTGAAGATTCTACAAGACTGTGATCACCTAACCTAACCCAACCCAAGCTTCCATATAGTTAGTTTCGAATTATTTTGTTTCGAAGTAAACCATGCATGCCATCGAGATTTTCATCTCAATACATCTCCTGAACGTTTCTCAACATTTAAATTAAGCCTCAGTACATAACTATTGGGTTGGGCACAGGAAACCTTAAGTCCATCCACTTGCAGAAATAAAAATACTTCTTTTCATTTGCATAACAAGCTAGAATTATGGTTTCGTGTGCTTGACCTATGTAATGTGACCGAGGCTTTAAAGTACATATGTACAACAAAACTTCTCATGCTTTTTTTTTTCTTTTGTTCACTTTTTTAGCGTTGTTCAGGCCTTGAAAGACAAAGTTGGGCTCTTTCCACTGAGCTTCGAAATCCTGCCGGAGTGGGTGAGCCCATCAGCAATGTTTACCAACGTTTGGACAGGTGAAAATGTCATGAAGAATCTCACCTGTATTCGCGGTGTTGCTGCTTGTAAAGAAATCGGTTTGGCAACAGTGTCGTCGCAATTGGTGCCATTGCCAAGACAGTTTTTGGAAAGGTTGAGGTAAGTATCCAGTGGTGCCAGAAATGGCATGGAAATTCCACCAAAATATGAAAATATCAATGTTTTTTCTGTCTTAAGCCCCAGTCACAACGCCACTACGGTGGCGGTTTGAAATCAGTAATCTAGACCATTGTATGAATACTAATGATTATTCGTATTTGAACAACGGCCTATTTTTGTACGGACGTTGTAGTGGTTATGTGACCAAGGTTTAAAATAGTCATTTTTCGTTCCTTTTTTCAAGTATTCTATCAGCTCTGGCAACACTGGTTTTATTTCCACCAATATTCACAAAAAAATATTTTCTTTGTTTGGAGGAATTTCACAAAACCAAAATTTGCAATTTACATTACTTTAATGGTCAGGGCATTATTGTTTATTTTGGTGAAATTTAGACTTCATTGTTGGCAGCACTGCCCATGTTTGAAAATGAAACTGTTTAGGTCTCAGAATTTAAGTGCGCAAAGTCCGTTATTGCGAGAAGCTCTCTCAGAACTATTGGATTTGTGTCTTAACTTGAACCCGCAAACCACCGAAGACTTTATCACGGAAATGTTGGATGAGAGTCACGCAACCTTTCTCGAGCCGGTTCTTTTCCGTCACGCTTTGAAAAACTCATCGACGATCTTCAAGTCCATCGCTCTTGATCTTAAGGTCTTGTTTACAACTGCGATTCAAGAATAACATCTCTATTTCATTCTTAACGCAAATACTCAAATTGTTCAACAATACTTGTCAGGCTAACATTTAGTCGAGGTTTTCGGCTATGGTAGTTTTATATTTATCCATAGGTTGTGAACTTTGATCTCTAGTTAGTAACTTTTACCGAAAAAATAATTGAGTTTTTATGTTTCAGAATGAAGAGATGACAGCAAAAAGGAGTCTCCACAAGCTTTTGAGGATGGCAAGATTTTTGAAAAAAAATTCGGCAATAGAAAGCAAACAGCCATCCGTTGGTAAGCTAGTTCGTTTTTTTATCAAAAGTCTGTTCACAGCTTTTACCCCTGTCAGTGTAGATTGACTAAGTTCAGGCTAACTTCGTGTCAAGAATGGAGAGCTGTTGTTTTTTAATGTTTATTTCTTGCTGAATCCCATTTCAGGTTCAGTTCAATTGTAATTTTAATCACACTCACACTTGAGCTCCACAATTCATTATCTGTAGTATTTGCTGACATCGATCTATTTTTAACAAGTAAATAAAGAACGGAGTCAAAGTACTCCTTAATGGAATCATAAACTTTTATGGATTGGTGAATTGTAGATTTCTAAATAGACATCAATGTTCTTGTCGGCTTAAACTGAGTAACCACCAATATCGTTCCGGAACAGTGTTTGGAACGACCACATTTTGTAGGGAAAAGATCTTTTTTGTCACTACCGGTTCAGGGAAATGTTTGGGATATTTTCTTTATTTCAATCGCAAGAGCTGGTGTCGGGATAAGTCGTCTCATCTCAAATTTGAGATGAGATAGGTTGGAAATATTAAGGAAAAATTGAGGTTTTCTCACCATCTCATCTCAAATTTGAGATTAGACGATTTATGAAGATGTTACATCCTAAGAATTTTAATAAAAATGGCGACCGATTATCTATCTCCTGTTTGATATTTGTGGACAGACCTCATTCGTGTCATTGCCACGAACTGGAAGCACATCTCCAACTTGGCCCTGAAGTCGACGGAGAACCTGCTATTCTCAATCTACTTGGTGAAGCACATCTTCCTGCTCAACTGTGAGGAATCGACGTCTGATCCCGACATCTTCGAATGGGTTTTAAGATCAATTGAGAACAGAGAACTTTCGTTGAAAATGAAAAACCGATTGTTAGAAATTCTTTCGCCATATTATCCCTGCGACGAATTACGCATTCGGCGAATTTCTGCCGCGCTGAAGAAGCTGTCTGACGATTGTTTTCCACTCTCCTCGACGGAGTTGGCCTCTGGTAGCTCGCAGCGAGCGGATTACATCGCTACCTTCGAAAGACTTTGTCAGATTCTAGAGGAGTCCGGATGCTGTGAACTTCTGGTACTTATTTCAGATTACTGTGTTGGGGGGGGGGGATGAGCAGGTAAAGGGCAAACTTTTTTTCTATGGTTTAGTTATGTTTTTTCCAATGAATCGTCTATGTTGTTAAAA
>LR038450.1:5907-22474 GCA_900607525.1 Apocyclops royi
CCCCCCCCCCCCCCCCCCCCCCCCCCCCCCCCCCCCCCCCCCCCCCGCCCCCCTGCCCCCGCCCCCCCCCCCCCCCCGTCTGTCAAATAACTGGTTCATATCTCTACGATATGTCATCATCTCCAGGGAGCATCGAAAATTTTAGCACCATTACGTGAAAAATGTGAGCTGATACCTTCTTAACTCATCTCATCTCAAATCTGAGATGAGAGAGGTTGAAAATATCGAGAAAACATTGAAGATTTCTCACCATCTCATCTCAAATTTGAGATAAGACGACTTACGAAGATATTAGCCATGGTCTTAATGGAGCACTTTATAAGTGCTTGTTCATTGGACTAGCCTTACGGGAAAAAGTTGAGAATAGTTTATTCTCTCTGCAATAAAACTCGATGATTCTAGACCTGCTTTCTGAGTTCGAGTTCCACTGTTAGATCAGGTGAAGGCACTATGACGAGAGCTAAACACAGAAGAATTGAGAGTCCGGCTAACACTCCAATAAAGAATTTTCTCCACCGTGCTGGATGCAACGAGTTCATCATCTTGATTCCATTGAACTCAACAGTGATACTCTAACACCAGTTGACGTCTAGAAAATAAGACACCTGTATTGTCAGATGCACCTGTGTAAACAACAGTGGTCTGTAAAACATCGATGAAGAAAAGTCTTCAAAGGTAAGAAACAGTTTTCAAGGTAATCAATTCTGTTCTTAAAATGACAGGAATGACATCTTACCCACTAGTACAAGTAATGGCATTCTAAAAACTGCTTTTGTGGACGTAACACAATTCAATAACTAGAGATGGACTTCACTTTAGAAGGAGAGCAAACAGTATCTTCTTCTCTGGGCCTTCCCAAACCTCGGAGCACTTTGCGTTCACTTGCGTTGGGATCATCCTCCTTTCGAGAAAGATTTTGGATAACTGACAGTTACAAATAGTTCCTAATAAATATTTAACTCAATCAAGATTTTCGAAGCATACTTCACAATTTTAATGCACACATTTCAATGGCAGTATGTTTTACAATCATAAGAATGTTAAGAATTCAGCTTCGAATTTTTTAAAATAGCAATAATAAACAAGTAACTAAATAATTATTGACACATAAAAGTTACACAAAATTCCAAGGTCGCTCAAATCATACCTTGGTCGGTTTGTCAATAAAATTCTTGTTTTTTACGAATTTTTTCTAAAGGGTTCAACCAGCATTTTCGGTAATCAAATATTAAATCATCAAAAGAGCATTTAATGAATGATATGTTTACTAGACTCGAGAATATCAAGATTGAGCAAGAGCTCGAACAGAAGAGTGAGAATTTTGAGTATGGAGAGAGATCAAAATAAAACGTCAATGGTGTAAAACAACGAGAAAATAGTATTTGCAATTTCCTCATTCCAGAAATCTGAAATGGCTGTACCCGTCAAAGATGTTGTTATAGGTCTCGATGCGCCTGATAGCCTTTGTCTCGACAAGCATCTAAACTTTATCTTAAACTATGGAAGGGTAACAAAAATCTTGCTTCTTTTAAAAAATAACGTTCCATTCATTCGAGTTACAATTTTTTCGAGCTGTCTCTTTAAATTCAACACGTAACAGGATGAAACGGAATATGAATTTGTGATGTCCGAGTTTTTACGAATGAACGGAATTTATTGGGGGCTCACGGCCGTTGACATCGTTGGAGGAATCGAAAAAATGAAGAAAGATCAGGTAGCAATGTTTTAAAACTTGTTTGACGAGACAATGCATGTTTCGATAGATAAGTTAGACAAGTTTATTTATGATTTTTTTCATAATATGTAGACAGCTTAGTTTTTAACACGAACTTTGTAAAATGTTTAGTTATATTGAATTAAAAGCACAAGCGATAATTTTGAGACGTTAAAGAGATGACCATGCAAAGAAAAAAGAAATAAATAAAAACAGAAATATTAATAAAAGTTAGGTTTACTTTAAAACCTCAAACTTATTCATTCTATCCACCTTTACAAACCTAGCAATAGTTTTTCCTGACTTGTTTTTGCCTTTTCGCTTTCCTGCCTCAGAAGTTGTCACCTCAAAAGCAGATTAAATCTAACATTGTTAAGTACTTAAAATAAAGAATATTGTACACAAAGAAGCGTTAAAGAAAATCACTCGACTTCTTTTTTGTCAGGAAAGTTAAATGAAGTTTTGCTTAGTTTTTATAACATCATCTCAAAAATTCCTTTGCAGGAAATAATTATTGTATCGGTCGTTTTCCAATAATTTAAATGCTCATCATTATTTCCAACTCCAGTGACGTCATCATGCCGTGCAACTACATCAGTTTTTCCTCTAAACCAACAAAGCAAAAACCTAACCAACCTTCTTTTATATTTGCAGAATATCAGTGCAAAATAATTTTGTTTTTGTTTTGTTTTAAATAGATTCTCGATTTTTTGAGGGATTGCTTTCATTCCTCTGGAGGCTTTGCTCCGTACCCGCAACACGACCCCCATCTCTTGTACACCTTGAGCGCTGTCCAGGTCAAAAATTGGTTCTCTCTTGAATCATTTTCATCTAGAACTAAGCTTGCATTATTTGTTGGCAATTTAAAACGAAGGAATTTAAAACGGTCTTGCTTTTTGATGATCATTTTTACGATTTAAAAAGGTCTAGCTTACAGATAATCGTGTTTTTTTAAACGGTTTAAAAAAACGGTTAAAATCCAGTTTTTTGGCCAAAGATGATCGTTTCTGATCGTTTCTAATCGTTTTTTGGCCAAAAACGATCAAAAAACGATTAAAGATTTTGATCGTTTTTTACCGTTTTTAATCGTTTTTAATTGTTTTACGATTTAAAACGAATATAACTAAAATGAATATTGCAAGCTTATCTATAACCTTGTGGAGCATCGTGGTCCCAAGTACCTTTATCTACAGTACAGAAAAATGTTACACTACTTCAAATATTATTATCAGTATTGTGTATCTGAACAAATATGGTGTTATATATGGCGTTGTATATTGGTGGTACCGTGAGAAAAGGCCGGTGCGCGAATCTTTTTGCGCAGATACAATACTGCCAGATGAAAATCCTACTTTTTGGTGGAAACGTAAAGTGGCCAGTTTTTTAGAATTTCACTGCAATGCGAGGACACTTAGAAAAGAAGTATGAACATTTCTGGTTCTGATATGTAAATTTTTGGCCACAAATCATCGAATTACAATATTTACATTACTTTTATTTTTGTATGTATACCTATATATGACTAAGTCGAAAAATAAAAATAAATCTCTTTAGATCGCTGTCACACTGGATGCTGTTAATCAGTTTGATGTTGAAGCAATCGTGAAATACGTTCAGTCACTTCAGCAAGAAGACGGCAGTTTTGTCGGTGATATTTGGGGAGAAGTAGATACGAGGTATCGATGTTATAAACATATTCCAATCCTATGGTATGTGAGTACTAAGCTCTCCTAGTTTTATAAAGCGGGAAAATTTTCAACATTACTAAACTGGTTTTATTTTTCTGTCGTAAAAATAAAGTTTGTTCGCATTGACAGCAAAGCTTTTTTAGACGGCATTTTTTAAGATTTATAATTGTGAGTATTAGAAGCTAATGTATGATCGACAGTGCAAACCTTTTTTTTCAAGTTAATTTATACATAACGGTGACTTTGGGGGTTTGAGCATCATAACATTGATTAGTTTATGATAAGACTTCATTTTTTTTTCACCTACTATCCGAGAGTTTAAAATGCTCCTAATTCGCAGTAAATCACAGAATGCGAAATTTCTTTGCCGTTTTTTTCAAAACATATTTTGTAATTATTTTTTAGTAACCAATGATCTAATTTTTGTCTCACTCAAGGTTTTCTTTTTGTGCTGTGGCCTGCTTGTCGCTCCTAAACCGATTAGAAGCCATCGACATCGACAAATCTGTGAATTTTGTCCTTCAGTGCAAAAATTTTGACGGAGGCTTTGGAACGCGCCCAGGATCGGAAAGTCACGCGGGGCAGGTTCGAGTGAAAAGTGTCTAAAGATTAAAATGAAGACGTGGAACGATCATGTTTATATATATATATATATATATATATATAATTTATGCATTTGTTTTTGGCCAACTTGATATACTCTAAGTCTCGAATGTTTTTGTCTTCAACTGCAATCTTTAGTCCAAACTTTATGTTTTTTTTTTTTTCAGATTTATTGCTGTCTAGGATTTTTATCAATCACGAAACAATTACACCACGTTGATGCTGACTTGTTAGGATGGTGGCTAGCAGAACGTCAGCTGCCTTCAGGTACTAGAGTCTTTTTCAATCGCGCACTGAAACTTTTGGCTTGATAGCCATTAATGTACATCAGTCTATTAATAAAACTTTTTTCTCCCCACACACTGAAATGATCTCAAAAGATTTGTGTTACAGGTGGACTGAATGGAAGACCAGAGAAGTTACCAGGTACCAATGTTACAAAAAAAATTACGATCGTAAGATACAACTAATCTGTCCCATTTTTAATAAAAAAGAAAATCTTTAAAACGTGGATTTTCGCGTAAAATAACTTTTATAACATTGACTACAGATGTTTGCTATAGTTGGTGGGTTCTGGCCTCCCTGACCATTCTTGGCCGTCTGCATTGGATTTCCCCAAAGAAACTAACCAGATTCATCTTGGCAAGTCAGGTATATTTAATAAAAATTTCTTTTTTCACATGAGAGTTCATAACCTTCTTTTGTCCTTCCTTTTTTATCTCAAGTTTTGAGGCAGTTTTTAAGTTTTTTGTTTTTTTAACTTTCTATTTTTTCCTCATAGAAATAAAGGATTAAAAAAATGATCGAATATCAGAATGATTCGATTGATCTCTTTTTAGGATTTAGAAACAGGAGGCATCTCAGACCGGCCAGGTGAAAAAACTCTTTTCAGCAGTCTCTGCTATTGTAAAAAAATCTTTTTTGTCTCAGATAAATAGGTTTTACTACAATTCGTAACTTTTGGAGAGGACCCTTTTTACAGTTTTATGATTTTGAGTTTTTGAGTTAATTTTATAAAGTGTTTACCCTCGTAGATTATCAATAGAATAAAGAATAAAGGCTAGATTCCAAGAATGTGCTGTTTCGCGAAAAACTCAAGCTTTTTGTTGATGATGCGACGGTAAGACATTTATACTAATAACTGTAGGTGACATGCCCGATCCCTTTCATACCTTATTCGGTCTCGCTGGTCTCTCGCTTCTTGGTGCCGACGAAAGGTTAAAGGACGTCAACCCGGTTTTTTGCATGGCGCAAAACATCTTGGACAGATTAAAATTGAAGCCACAAGTTCTGAACTTGATTTGAAATCTTTTACATATTTAATTTTGAACTTCCGAATAAACATGTTGGAAATAAGCATAAATTATTTTAACTTGAAGGTTACATTTTTTTCATAAAACAGTCGATATGTTTATGTTCAAGAAATAAAATGTCCTTAAATGTAGGTAAGAGGTTTGAAGATGTATTCTAAAGACAACTCATCTTCGTCATCCTACGATTCTCTTATCTCTGCAGAATTTATGAACTGAATGTATTTAACGTCATTTAAGAAAAAAAATTATGTAATTGAGAACTAGAAAGGGAGATATGTCTTCCTTGATTCTGGATTATTTAAAAATACAACACAGAGTACACATACAGAGACTTTTCCTGCTTTCTAGTTTTAAGCAAATGTTTTGAGAAAAATGAATTCATTATGAGTCAGTCTCAATGGTCTCAATTTTTTTTAAGCATGGAATTAAATGACAACATTTTTCACTATGGGGTAAAGTTTACAAATACAAAACCAACTCATTACTCACGTTCTCACTGGATGATATATTTTGAAAAATTAGCTCATGAGTTATTCATCACATCAACACAAAGACATCGGAAAGGCAAAAATGCTTCGAAAATGTTTTTAGCTCCTCTCCTAATTGAAATTCCCGCTAAAAATTATGTCAGCTTTATAAGGTTGCCAGCTCAATATCCACAGGCTTCGAGTGCAAACACTTGGAAATGTTGAATTTTTTCTTACTCGCCAAAATGTCTTCAAACGAAGCTCGGTCGAGTCCAGGGGGGGATTGCCGCATCAGGCGAACCGCCTCGCCCATGAAATAATTCTGAAATAATCGCCGCATTAACCTAAAGGCCTCTTTTTGAGTCACACATTTACAACTCCCTAGACACTTTTTATTTTAACGAACCGTTGCGCAGCAATAAAATATGAAAAAAACGACGAATATAATGAGGAAATTCAATTACCTTGACTTTGAGTGGTCTGCAATCTTCGACTGATACTTTTGGATTTCTGTGGATATATTTCAAAATTTCCAAGACATCATCGACTCCCATAAAGTTGACAGCACTGGGAATTCCGGTGAGAAGTGCGCGTTCCTGCAGCAAGTTTACATCAATTTTGATACCGTTGAGAACGAATCTGGAATCACGAATTTCGACAGATACTTGGTCCTTGGATTCAGCAAGGCCCAGAAGAACGTTGGTCAATTCGTGATTCCAATTCGGCTCGGAGAAAAGGTCTTTCGGTCCACTCAACAAGGGAGAGGACGGCAAGGCTTGAGTTGTCATGAGTCGCTTGAATGTTGCCACTTCTTGAATGCAACAATGATTCAAGATTTTGAGCTTGCCGTCTTCCGCGTAGCACCATAATTTGCATGCATTTAGCTGACCAATAATGTTGACTGATGCCGGATCGGTAACTTCGTGTGGGTTGTAAAATATCTTTTCTCTCAACATATTCATACGAAAATTGACAAGACTTGTGGGCCGTTGGTGCGTTTCCTTCTTTTTGACCTCACCCTTTGGCTGAAAAATATATATTATTGTCTAGCCTACTACATTTCATTCTTAGATAAATATTTCTAAATTGTCATTTCATAAAATAAAAACTTTGAGAAAAGAATTTCGAAGCCACCCTATCATCTCCACAGTACCTTCAAATCATCAAGTTTTTGGAAACTTTCATTTTTATCGACGACTCTCTGTCGCGAATTCAGATCGCATTGTCTGTTAAATAGATCAGTAACTTTGGTCTGATTGGCAGGTTCTTTTTTGGAGGGTCTTTCTATTCGAGTCTTCTTAAAAGGTGGAGGACTGAGTTGAGGCAGGTGAGAGGCTCGTTTGACAATGACAAAGTCACCATCTTCAAACTCCAGGCTGTCATCGCCAGCAACGGTATCCTTAATTTCAATAAATTATTTTATTTGAATGAGAGGATCTAAGGTGGGTATTTATAAAACATTCTCACGAAATCTTTTACTCTAATTTGTCTAACATGCGAGGGACTTTCGACAATTACATTGATATGCGGAAACAAAATTACCTCCTGCTTCTGTCTGGTGTCCAACGGCCTGCCGATGGTTACGGGTGTGACCACGCTTCCCTGACCATCAACAATAGCGTTGCCCCTGCTCCACGACTCATAAATTGAAAGCTGAGACTTAGAAATCTCGTGACATTTAGTGCTGGAGACAAAAATAAAAATGAGTTTTATGAACTGGATGAAGGGTGAAGACATTATTAAAATAGCTCGGTATTTGGCTAAACGCACTAACTTTACTTCACAAAATAACTGAGAAAATATCGTAAGACAGGACCTTTTCAAGTTGTGAGTGTTCGTATCATTTGAAGTTGCATCCCTAACGTTCAGTTCTTGGAGGGGAACTGGCAGTGGCTCCTCGCGCACATTTGACAACACTGGATTGGATTTTGATCTAATGAAATTCTCATTTTGCAGGCAAGGATGATATTCTAAAAACAAATCGATATAATTCAAAGTCAAGATTGTTTTTATGATGAGGGAAAGTTCAAAAATGAAAAAAAGTTGAACACCAAAATATTGTGACAATCTTAAAAACGGAAGAAAAAAACATGATTTTTTTACGCTCTCAACGTATTCATGTGAAAGGACGAGCTGCCCTTTGAACCCCTGATGATGTTCTCGTCGAACTAATTAACTAAGTTACTTTACACCATTCAGAAAGTTTATCATAATTTCTTTTCGGTCTTAACATAGAGCATTTCAATACTTGTACTTTTGACATTTTTCAACTACTTTCACATGACCATTGTGTTGAGCGCACGAATCCTATATAAGTGTAGCTTGTTTTGAAAATGCCTAAAGAAGTATATTTGATTGTGGTTTTGTGCGCCCGACACAATGGTTATTTGACCGAGACTTAAGGCTAGCTTTATCTAAGGCCCATTCGCTTAGCACCAGAAAAAAAAGGTCAAACTTGAAGTCAAATTAACATTCATTTCTTGGACAAGGGTTGAGATAACTTCCCTAAACTTACTTTTAATTAGCGTTAAAAGGACAATAAACAAAAAGGTAGAAATACCTGAATCGGATCGAATACTCGCAGAATTTTTTGGTGAATCGTGTTGTGTGAATGCTGTTCCCTTGTCGCACATCAGTTTTCCCTGCGAATTTGTCTCAGAAAATGAGAATTGACGTGGCTCCTCGTTTGACTCGACAGATTTACTGATTGAATGAGTTTCTAGGCTCGCTGATGCAACAATTGGTTCAAAGTTCACTACAAGTGATGAATCTCTATTGGGAAGAGTTGTGGGTTGGTCCGGGGCTTCGAGGAGAACCCGAGTGTTAAAGTTTTCTTTTCCGGCGCTTCTCTCCTCAGGTCTCTGGACATCATCTTTGCGGTGTGAGACGACAGCAACAGAGGGTCGAGGGTGAAGTTTCGAATCAATGACGTCTGAGTTATTTGCGTCACTTTTAGATTGGAGACTGCTCGAATCGAAATGAGCCGACAATGTTGCGTCGAGAAGAAGTTCGAATTCTTTTTGGCCGCGGACATATACAGTCTGTTTATTAGGTTCAAGGTTGACGTCGACTCTGTCCGCATCGACATTAATGACAACGACCGCGACAGGGTGTCGATTAGACGGAAAATTTTTCTTCAAGATTTTTTCGAGATTTTTATCGGTGACGGGCCTCTCATTGACGAACACAAATATTTTGTCGAAGGAGGAATGACTTGCACTTTTGATGGCCGTCGGCTGATTTTTTGCGATGAAAATTTTGACTGACCCATACGCTGCAAAAAAAAGAAAAAAAAAGAAAAAGAAAAAAAGACAACACAACAAAATTCAAGTTAAAATAAATTAATGAAGTGTTTTTCGTCCATTCAGTGACTTTCAAATCATTAATAACCTGATCCTTTAATCATTTTAAGATTTTTTTTATTTACTTGTATCTTTAAAACATTATTTTACAGTTTCAAATCTAATTAATTCCTGAAACTTAATACCGTTCATTTGGCCTAAAAGTTTTATTTAACCTTTTTGGAATCTAAGTATTTTCAATGTGTTTAATGTCGCTGGTTGCATCAAAGAAGAGACGAGTTTTTGAAAACCTTTTTGTTTAGCCAGTCTTTAAAAAAATTCCATATTTTAAGTCTAGCTTACAGAATGTAAGTGCTAAGCTAAGATGTTGTCCCAAGGTCAACATGAATATTGTCTCAACAACATTAACAGCTTTCAAGTTCATCATACCCATTTATTTGTAATGGGAAAAGGTGATGAAATGTAAAAGAAATGTGATGAAATTAGGTAGAAATTATATTTCACTTAACCTTGATTATAACCTCTTAATACCTTGTTCACTGGATTCAAGTTTTATGTTTTGAAGATCAGAAAACATTTCGCGACCGAAGATTTGCACAAGCCCATCTTCGAATGTCTTTGCAGGCGATTTCATGAAAATTTCTTTTTTGTTGTGATGCAGAGAAATTCGTAGACCTATAATTGAATAGCTACTAGCAGTTTACTCAAAATGAAAACTGATTTTTTTATAAAGGAGTCTTTAAGTACCACGTAGAATTAAAAGTATTCCATAAGGTTTGAAAGAAAGATCTATGAGGCCCTGTCAGGATTTAATACAAATTACACCCACCCAACCTATGTTTGAGCAAATTTTTTGGTGTGTTTGTATAAAAGCATGGCCACTTCTAATAGACGGCCTTGGCCCGGACTCATTAACACTGCTATTAGTTAAAAAGTAAAAGAATTCTCGATAAAACAATAGCTACTTAAGTTTTTTTTTTCCATTCTCAGCAATATCATTGTTCTAGTAGGACTTTTTCGCTCAATCCTTAATGCGATGCAAAGAATTAGGCACCTGGTTTAATAATTGCAAATGACGCTACGATGCGTTTGATCTTCCGAAGTTCTTCCTCACTTCTGTTCTTACTGTTCTGATAGAATCCTCGCCTTACAGGGAGCCTCGAGAAAAGATTTTTTGCCCTGTAAAAAATGTATCCAAAATTTAGTCGTAAACTAATTACATTAAAAGGTGAGCTTGCTCTCAGCAGTTAATCAATTAACCATTTTACCGTCATTTCGTAAAAAAAATTTTCGCGAAACAGCATATTCATGGAATCTAGCCTTTATTCTTTTTTCTATTTATAATTTACAATCGTAAATACTTTATAAATTTGACTACAGGTTAAGATTGGGGTTTACCTTACTGTTGTGCCTACAGTTGCGGCAATACTCGTCTGTTGGATTACATCTCCTTTCTTGTCAAAGGTGGCAAGTGTGCCGACAAGATCCGTCGAAGATCTGGTGACGATTTCAAGTTCAGAGACTGAACACAATGTATTTAGAGCTTCACCTCTGAACCCGTAGCTTCGCAATCTGTCACTGGTTAAGTCGTCGAATGATTTGATCTTGGAGGTGTGGTGAGGTGCTGTCATCAACTTCACTTCATCTTTTGAAACACCACAACCATTGTCCTTCACTTCGATCAAATTGATCCCGAAGTCTTCCAACTTAATTTCGACATTTGTTGCCTTTGCGTCGATGGCATTCTCCACAAGCTCCTTGACGACATTTGATGCTCCTGTGATTACTTGGCCACTTCGTAAAAGTGAAACGGTATTCTCAGGCAAGGGAGATACAGTACTCATTATGCTGATATATTTTCAACTCAATCCGTCATCACATTTCCCGCTTCGATGAAAATATTCTTGAAAGTTGTTTACTTAAGTGTTGTGAAATCGACTGCATTAGGAAGAACGTCACAACAAATCAGATTAACTTATTAATCGTTAATCTTTAGCCAACACTCAAGAACTGATTCAAGCAAATGAGAGATAATTTAATGACAGGCTCATAACATGGATCTGAAATTTGAATTGGCTTTGAAGTTCTCTCTAAAACACTATTTTAATTTCAATCTTATTTTTGATGACGTCAAAAACGTTTGTTTATTTTCGGAGACTGTCAAATCAGCCAAATTCTTAACTTACTTTGAAATCAGGTGGCAGAGTTCATATAAATCTGTGGATCAATTCTTGAGAAGCTTGAGCGCAATTGAGCGATTAAACAAGCTACAAGCTGTCTTGCGCTTAAGCCTTCTGTCTTGAATCGGTCTGTAGAGTGGTTATTTTCCAAATGGGCTTCAAGACTAAGTAGTTCAAAAGTGTCAAGTATGCCAAAATATCATTGATTTAATATAATTGGTCAAAAATTTTCATTATTTTTTTTGATAAACAATGTAAGGCAATTAAAACTTAAAGTCTCGCCGAGTCCTTGGAAATGTTTAACCTATATTTTCTCTTGCTCCAAACTGATTTTCTTTCTTTTTCTTAATAATATGATGGGGCCGTTTAAAAGTACCTCGGTGCCTCGCTCATACTCGGACTAGTTCTCGGACCAATTGTGCCAAAAAATTTTCAAAAAACTTACTTTTTGACCAAATATTTGGTCGTCCATGATGATATTATTCAAGTCCGAGAATCTGCCTCGGTATGCCTCCCTAATTCTCGGACTAGTTCTCATAAGGTTTTGTGTAATTTTAAACACATTGCAAAGTTAATTCTTATTAATTCTCATTCTCGGACTAGTTCTCAAACTAGATCTTGGACTAGTTCTCAAACTAGATCTCGGACTAGTTCTTGTACTAGTTCTTGTACTAGTTTTGGTCAATTTTGGTATTAACGTAATACTGAAGTTTTACATTAAGTAATTGTTTAGTATAGAAGGTTTTAGGTGTTAACTATATTAAATTATAACGTGGGAGTATTCCTAAAAGATCATTATGATTTCCTTTGTAAAGTGTGATATTTGACACCATTTTCCCTTGTAAACCCGTTATTATCTTGAATGACCAATTAGCATACAGCATTTGATCACGTGATCAATCGAAAGATTGAGTCACGCGCATTTCACGCTTGGGGAAATCGTGATGGATCTGCTTCAATTTGGCTAATTTTATGCACTGATTTGAATTTCCCGCTTTTGTGACTGGATGAAAATGACAGTGGGCATTTTTGCTCAAGTGGAGCCGACTTTACTTTTTTAACTTCAACCTTAACCGAAATAAATCAGTATTGAACTGACCGACCGTCTTGCTGACCGATTTTACTCTTTCTAAGATTGGAAGTAATCTGTGGCAGATTACTTGGGCCAAATCTTGAGGAAGTTTTTAAGATAAACGCTTGTCCAAAAGTATTAAAAATTCAAAAAAAACAATGGTCCGAGAATCTGCCTCGGAATTCCTCCCTCATTCTCGAACTAGTGCTCGGACTAGTTCTCGGACTAGTGCTCGGACTAGTTCTTGGACTAGTTCTCGGACTAGTGCTCTGACTAGTTCTCAGACTAGTCCTTGGACTAGTTCATAAGGTATTGTGTAATTTTAAACTTATTGCAAGGTCAATTTTGGTATTAAAAGTTCAAAAATAATAGTCAGAGAATCGGCCTCGGCATAAAATTTCACCAAAAATCAAATATACAATCTGGTTTTCCAGCCCGAGAACTGGTCCGAGAACTATTCCGAGAATGAGTGAGGCATCGAGGCACTTTTAAACAGCCCCTAATATGATATCTTTAACGTAATACGGTAGTTTTACGTTAAGTTTTAACTAAAAAAGAATGTTTCTAAGGTTATAATTAGATTTAGTGACCGGTAGCTAAGATGGGCATTTTTCCCAAAGGATTATCTCAAATTCCTCGCGAAATGTGACACCTGAAGATCATTAATCATGTAAAAATCATTATTTGTAGCGTCGTTTTGCGACCAATCACAGCACAGTGATTTGGTCACATGAGCACGCGCAAAGGTCTACAGGTGTGAACTTTCGCGCGGACGGATCCGCTTCTATTTAAACGATTTATGTTCTGATTTGAATTTCCCGCATTTGCGAACGAGCCAAAACTGATTTTGGCGTCTTCGCTCAAGTGGAGCCGACTTTTACCTATATAAACTTGACCCCTTTCGACAATAAAGTAGTATTGTGCCGACCGTCTTGATTTGAAGTCCTTACTCTCTAAGATTGGAAGTAGTCTGGGACAGACTGCTTGGGCCAAGTCTTAGATGATTTTGTCAAGATAACGCTTATCCAAAAGCTTGTTATTTGCTGCATAATAAGTTTGTTCACTGGGCCTAATAGGCCTTTTACTCATATAACCAGCCATGGCCTGTGAGGTCTATGATAAAGATGAGTCTATGAAATTGTTTAGAAAAAGAACATCAAATTGAAAGAACAGCTTGCACTCACTTTTTTTTGTTTTCTTTGTAACAGACAATAGTTTTATGCTATTTTTAGATCATTATTATTTATCTTTTGTTTTAATGTCAGCATTTAATTTCTTTTAATGTAGGGCAGAAAACAGGAATTCAATCTGAAGTTTCCGCTAGATTCAGCAGATTGGAGCTGCTTTTATTTGCCAAGTCATCGTTTTCGTTAGCAAATGTGTTAACATACCTTAAGTTCTTTATTGACCCATTCGCCTGTTCACATTGGGCGGGATCCGCGACGTAAAACGCGATGGATTTCTTATTTGGTAAATAAAAAATCTAATTGTAAGAAAAGGGACAGGTTACGACGCTGTCCGTAGCAGATTCCGTCCAATGTAAACGAGGCTTTACAATTTTCTCGTTATCTTAACCGAGAGTTTCTTTTCAATCCATCTAGGCAGCTCTTATGATTTAAAAATTACCGCTTGTCTGTCGAATCCTCGCCGCAATATAATAAAGATGTCCTCAAAATGCAATTTTATTTTCACTTGAGGGGTGTTACAATGAATACGACATGATATCGAATTAATGACGGGCAACACGAATATATACTTACCCAAATTCAAATCGTTTAGAACGAATTATTTCTGCTTAGATTTAATCACGAATTTGCTTCTTATAGTTTACTGAAGCAAGAAGGTATTAGAAATTCGACCACCAACGATAATGGGCAAGTTGTCTCCCTCTATGTTTTTTAGAGGCCTTATATCTGTTAATCATTGAACAATTATCATTTTAAGCATTGCAACATGATTTCTTGAAAATCTTTTTCTTTAAAATCTTCAATTTTTTTTTCTCAATGACGTCTTATTTTCATCCAAGGATTTCTGAAAGTATAATCGGTGAATTGTTTGTGCACTCATTGTGAGATGAAACAATAGTTTCAAATAAGCATCGCACATTCGGCAGTTTCATAAGTTTTCTTTCATATTTTTTAGATTACATAGGTTTCAATGATTGAGTTTCAGCTGCAGTAAATTTTGATTTGAGAATGATTTGAAGTCAATTCGATTGTGGCAAAGAATTCTGGTTTCACAGGCTTTGAAGTGATGGGATAGTTTTTGGTAGACATTCATTCTAACGTCAAATTCGCAGGATTTTATTTTTATTTTTTGGTCTTTGTTGTCAAGTTTTGTCACACTTTTATTCATTCAAAAGACTGTATGTAATCTTTTTTTTCACTTAGCTATCAAAACAAAAGTTCATGATTCAACCAGGCTGGACTAGTGCATAGAGACTAGAATTTGTTTCGCATCAAAAATAAACTTCAACGATCAACAATTTTTTTTTCAACAAGAAGATGAAATCACAGCCAACACTTAAATGAATCAGTTAAATCAGTGATTAAGATTTCTTCTCTTGTAGACTGTTTTATTGAGCAGTGTATGTGGACAAAGTTGATACCATGAGGTATGAAAATAAAAAAGTTTTTCCAGCTTTCATGCCACAACTTAAGAATGATCCGTTTTTAAAATTTCAACCTGATTTTAAGATCACTGAACATATTTAGATTATTGGTTTTTTCTGAGTTACTGCTTGGTAAGACTCAGCTTCGAAAGTACTGATCACACAATCAACAACGCAAGCATACTGAAGCCCAACACTTTGTGAAGTCAATGTCATTTTAAAGCTTCAAGTTTAATTTAAGGGCAGGCCTTTCAAAAGTCAAATTTTCCTCATAGCTGCATTTTTTTTATGAAAAATCATTTCGTAAAACCACTTTCAGTTGAATTTTGTACGACAAGATTGTAGAATCAACTTTTCTTAGGCTCGTATCGATACCTCAGTATAAGTGTCAATCAATTTTGGGAGCTTGCCAGTTCACTAACTTTTTTTTCTACAAAGGGTTTCGGAATCATTATTTTTTCAACAATTCACAGCAAGGTTCCATTTCAGTTCGACCGTTTCATTGTGATTTTAAGAGTGATTTTTCTCTGAACTGATTTTTCGTCGCAATTTTCTGTGTGCCTTTCAAGCTAACTTTCAATTTTGGCCTGTTTAATTTTTGTTCGCCGGAATGCATTTCGTTTTTAATCAACGAATTGTAACAGTTTCTATTCAACCTTAAGAATTTACTTCAGATGAGGAGGGGGAAGTTGAAAAGAATTGTGATTTATCAACCAAATTACTTATATAAGCAATTAGAGAGTAATTTCGATAAACTTTCTTGTGATGTCCGGAGGCCAGTTTTTTAAACGCTTCGTCGCCAATGAAGAAGGGGAATGTGTTAATCATGTAAATAAGGTCAATCTGTTATAAAGCAAATAAGATTTAAAAACCCAGCCTCAAAGGTTTGATCTACCTACTTAAGAATTTTTATGGTTAAGTTCAAAACTAATTATATACTTATTAGCAACTCATACCCAAATTTTCTTAGTGACGCGAGTAACGATCTTCCATCATAGTCGGCTTTGCTCCAGACGTCTGAGGTGCAGGAGATCGACTATAATAATCTCTGCTCATGTTTCGCTGCCCGGAAGACATCGAGCGCCTTTCTCGATCGTAAGGCGAAGGCTCGTCGAAGCGTCTCGATGATCCACTTGAAGTCATCGGCCCAGCCCCAACCGTCCTGTAGTCGCGTTGACTACTGACGTATTCCCTGCTCGACATGGTAGCAGCTTCAGGGCGACGCGAGCCACTACAAATCAAAATTAATGAAAACAATCATGTCAAACATTTACAACCGTTGTTAAATGTACAAAGGTACAATACTATGTGACACGTTTAAGAAATGGGCTAACACTAAACTTGTAATGTTCGTTGCCGATTTAAAACGGTCTAGCTTTTTAAAAATTGTTAAGACAATTTAAAACGGTCTACATTACAAATAATCGTTTTTGTTACAACGATTAAAAACGGACTAAATCTGGGTTCTTTGGCCAAAAAACGGTTAGAAACGATTAAAAACGATCATTTTTGGCCAACCCCCCCCCCCCCCGGGCCCGGGGGGGGGGGGGGGTTGTTGAAAAAAAGAAGAACACTTGGTACTGGGTTGGACAGTGGTTATTTTGTATTAGGTGTTGT
>LR038454.1:18759-29235 GCA_900607525.1 Apocyclops royi
CTAAACCAAATTGAATCTGTAGTAAAGTGGATTTGAATTTGTTTGGTGATTTTAAATATGGGCTCGAGACTCGAGCTTTTATTATTGTCTTGATTAGATATCGATACCAAATCTTTTTATCGTAAAAACTCAACTATTTACAAGGTTTTCAAAGTAGAAATGCAAAAATGAATTAATTCTTAATGTGATGACCGAACTTAATGGAACGGAAAACATTTTTCGAGTCTCTTGGGAACAAAATTCCCAAATTATTGCGATGTTTTTGTGTATAGTCATGTATGTAGCTACTATGGATGTGTTTAATGCAAGAAATAAAACAAATTTCTTACGGTAGGAGTCGATTTTTTCGAAGATTAAGACCACATGTGTTGCACACGCAACAGAGAATTCGATTACGAAGATTGGATTAATTGATCGAAGCTACGGATAGTTAAAACCCGAAAAAAATCGAGCTTATGCTAAACTGTTATTGCTTTTTTTCGAGCTAAATATTCGAGTAAAAGAAATCGAATCTCGAGCTATTTATTTGACTTGCGGTGCTCTAACTAAAAACCTCTTTTCGTTTTTTTTATTCACACGAAAACAAATTCAATCGTTGTTTCCCTGAAACACCATATCTTACATCTACAAGATACAAGGTATCTTTAGAGAAGTTAGACTTAAGTTAAAAATACAGATGATATTAACTCCTAAAATAATCACTGAGATTGAAAAAAATATTAAATTAAGTATTCCAAGAGCATTTGAGTACTCTTCTAATGATTATATCAATGAATGAAGAAAACATTTATGAAAATTTCTTTAAAACTTTCATTGATGGATTTGGCTTGAGTTATTTAGCAAAGTACACTTTTTTTCTTCATGCAGCTCTCTAAATATTCCTGAAAAATTTCAGTACGTGATAATCTTGATCATTCACAACTTGATAAGTTTTTTATTTTCTTAATCACATTGATCATATTAAAGTTGAATTACTTGAATGATAATGAAATTCATATTTTAAACTAAGTTTACATACTTAAATTTTTAGTAATCTTTTTCATCATGTCACAGAAACCTTTGAAAAAGTTGTGTCTTGGAGCAATACCTTGTCCAGAGATTTCTTGTACAAAACAGGTCAACTTATTCATTGGTATATGCTTATATGACTTCGATTTTTATGGTTTTCCAACTGTTGGAAAATTTCTTCTACACAGAAATTTGTTTGTAAAAATATTTATATAATAAAACAACGATTAGATTTTTAAAATAAACATTTTCAAATTACTCAAACATTGTAACATAATGCAATGTCGTAAAATGAAAAAAAAATTCCAAGATCAAGTCAGTGAAACAGAGAAATAACGAAAACGTTAACGCAGACAATGAGAGATTTCAAAATGTTACAAACACCAAATTAGTTCATTAGAAAATCAAAAGATTTTATTTCTGGGAAAAAAAACACATTTTTTTCTGTCTCAAAATTTCACTCATTAAGAAACGATAATACATTTTTCATTACAAACCTGTTTCTCTGTGAGTTTTTGCGAATCTTTTCTAAACCAGCCCACGACACCTCCAACAAGGAAAAGTAGGGATAGGAAAAGCACCGTCGAGCCCAAGACGACTCCACCAATTTTCTGACTCGTACTTAGAACCGTGGCCATCCTTGAAAAATTTAAAGCTTGATGACTTGATATGTGAATCTCGATCCCAACTACCACAGAGGGAAAATGAGGAATGGTCTTCCTGGTGAGGCGGGGTGGGGGAATTTCTTCTCTCTTGGCGGAGGAAGAAACTCGAACGCCGCCAAGAATATGGCTCGGAATATATTCAATAAAACTTTTACAAGTTGTAACAAATTAAAACGTTACCGTGATAGGATGTATTTTTTCTTTCTCAGGATTTATTTGAGATCGTTTTCAAATGTACGCACATGCAATTTTGTGGGAAAAACAAATGTTAATAAGTTAATTTTTAAAAATACAATTCATTCATTTAGGATTAAATAGACTATGAAATAAAATCAAGAATTTTGAAATTATCCAATTGTTTTTCTAGAAAACTTATTTACAACAGTCAATGGATTAAAAAAATAATAATTTGGGGTGACTTTTCAACGCCGGTGGTGACTTCTAATCGTGTCAATTGCTCCTGTTTCGTGCTCCGTCTCAAAGTCGGCCTCGCGGTCAGTCCTCTGGCCGTAGTCGGACTCCTTAAACAAAATTTCAGTCAGTGGTCAAGTGGTTCACATTAGTGTTGCCATAAATGACATAAAACTTCCACCAAAAAAAAACTAAACAAAGAGTTGTATCATAAATTTCAAATGTTTGAAAGAGTTTTCTGCACGGTTGGATGGCACAAACTATTGAAGAGGCGCATTCACTGCAGAGGGAACTGGGTTCGAGCCTCTGCATTTTATTCAACTAATGTAGGCTTGTAAGTAAAAAATAATTATATTAAAATTGTTTGTTTGTTGTTTTTTTGAAACGACCACTTAAGAAAGTCTATCCATTAGTTGAACAAAAACACACCGATCTCTACATTGAAAGGCGCATTGATATCTGTGCCAAACAAATTCGTTACCAGATAAAGTTTTGGATAATCTCTCGAGGACGTGTCGCTGACAGCGTCATCTTCCGGAAAATGATCTTGGTCGGCCCATCGATCCTTCTCCCGAGTCTTGATTTCCGGAATGGTAATGTTCTTTTGCCAGTGATGGGTCCAGTACAATTCCCCCTGGCAAAAATGATATAACAATGTTAACAGTGAAGGTTTCATTTTGTCGCTATTTCCACATTGTCAAATTTCACAAATAAGGTCCTGTAGTCAATGTTATAAACGTTATTTTACGCGAAAATCCAAGTTATGACTGAAAAGTTAGACCAGTTTATGAGGAACGAAAATTTTGCTTTTTTTATTGAAGCAGGACAGCTCAGTCACATCATACGATCGTAATTTTTATAAAGCATTGGTACCTTGTGCTCCCAGCACAGGTATATAATACATTACAATTTAAAAAAGTTTCAATATACGTCAATTTGACATGCGACAATTTGAGAAACGCAACATTTTGAAATATGACCAGTTGGACGGTTCCATTATTTTTATTTCTCTCTTTTCCGAGGTAAGGTTAAAATAATTTGACGCTTCTAATGGTAAATTTACATTGAGTTGATTTATTTAAAGCTCATGATAACTCTATTTAAATGTTAAGCCAACTGCTTAGCTTGGGATATTTCGATGATATCCTTGTAAAACTTTGTCGAATCAAAATTGAAAAATAAAAAAGTGAAAACGTTGACGTGGCTATGATGAATTGAAAACAATTTTGTCTCAAAGATTTTTAAAAGAGATGGAGAAAACATCAACACTAATATAAAATTTTTTAACTGAAATATTTAATCATTCATTTCCTCATGTATCGAGAACCCTTGTATGCCTTAAGCCTTGTTCACATAACCACAACGGCAGCCGTAGGACACTACAGACGTGCCCATTGATCTAATATGAATAAGTATTTGTATTTATACAATGGTCTAGACCGGTGGTTTCGTACGGCCGCCGTAGTGGTTATGTGAACATATCTACACATAAAAACTCAATTTTTGAAAACGATCTAACCTAATTATGAAAAAATCTTCTCATTTTTTCTGATTTCATTCCTATACTGTCGCAGTCTCTATTATTTAGAATAAAAAAATAATTATTACTGGCTCACCCAGCCTAACGTATCACCTAACCTCATAGAGGCACTGGAAAAAATGCGACAGTTTGCGAAATGCGACAATTTGCGAAACGACCAAATCAAAGTTATTCTACTCTAGTCGAAATAAACCTTGCTATCGAGAAATTACAGAGAAAACATTTAACCATCAAAATTGGTAGTTTTTGGTAGAATTTTTAAAATATTTTTCAGCAATACTGACACTAAATATGACTTACATTTTGGTGTTTTCCTTCTTGGTGGATTCTGGTCTCTTGACAAATGCAAATGCAATACACCAGGGCGACGAAAAATGTGGCAAACCCGAACGCCAATATAACAATCCCGATATTCCTTAAAATAAATTTCATTTCAAAACGTTCTAGCTTATTACTGAAGCTTCGCAAGGATTGCTAGCACCCTGTTTCAAATATTTTTTCAAAATGTTATATATATATAGATACACGAATTCAGCTGAAATTGTAAGATATTCAAATTGATTTTTCAAGATTTTCAGAGGTCATTCATTCCTTTAAATACAATGTCGACAATTATGATAAAAACTGAAGTATGTGTACAAAAAACTTATAGAGAGAAGGTATGGTAAATCTCAAATCCAAAAGTCACAAATTGTAGGGACAAAGTAATGACATCACATGTTCTGTTGAAAAAAAACTTTTAAAAACTGAGTTTTTGCTAATGAAGGACTAAGTGTATATCTTTTGTCCGAGGGAGAAGAGGACTTAAAACAAAGCTGAATTCTCAAGAGGTACAAAAGTAGCCAATTGGAACTTCTGAAAGTGACTGAATATGTGACGTCACACAGTTGAAAATTGTACTTGGACTTGGTACATATGCAAATACTTGCTGGTTGCTAACTAGGAAGTTCTGGACCCTTAAAAAGTTTTCCTTTTTGAGACATAAGTCATGCATTTTCCCCTTTCTTTGTGTTCATAGGACTGGCATGTTAGGAAAATGATTTACCAGACAACAGCAGGCTCTGGAAGTTGGAGGACGATGATAAAGCCAATGGCGACGAGGATGAGCGCCAGGTTGACCAAGACCATGAGGCAGCAGACGCCGCGGGTGTCCGGACAGAACTTGAATTAAACGTTAATCACGTTTTAAATTATCGCATTTCGCAATTCGTTCCAATCGTTAAAATGGAGTTCCTGACTGGGCTTGAGGCCAGGGACCATATTCACAAAAGTTCTAGCAAAAATCTTACGAAAATTCCTAAATCTTACTTGGTAATCTTAGATATCTAAAAGCTATATATTCATTTAGCTTAAGATAACATAGATAAAATGAAATTTTAAGGAAATGTTGTAAGATTTTCGTAAGAATTTTTGTGAATACCCTCCCTGACCCCTATTAAGTTTGGCGAGATTAGGTCATGTAGTCTGCATTAGAACAACCGATTGATAGCAATAAAATGAAATGAGACGAAACAAGAAAGTTTTGATTCAAATCTTACCGGGTTTGGCGCTGACATAGTCTCGATAACAACACCTGCCTTGGTCGTGTTTTTTCCAGGTGTGCTCGCCTTGCTGACGCCAGTCATTTGGCTTCTCTTGCTTTTCGTACTAGGGGGAAATTTTTAAACTCATCTTTCTGGCAATCGTTAAAAAAGTGTTCCAGATACAATCAGAAATAAAATGTTAGATGAAAAATAATAATGAATTTTTTGTTGTTTAATGTTCATCTTCAGCTTAAAATTAGTAGTGCCAGTTTTGGTGGAATTTCGACGAGATGTAATTTTAATGCAATTTCTGGCAAATCTGACCTCATCCTCGTAGCGGGTCTCGACGGAGGCTGACTTCTGCCCTCGTGAATTCCAATAATCGATCGACTTTCCTGTCTCCCTATGTCCGAATAAATATCACGACAAAGTTTCAAAATGTTGCGTTTTGCAATGCGTCATTTTGAGTATTCATGGATTTTTTAAAAAGTTTGTCGTAGTTAGCAACTAATTAGTTAAATATAAAAACTTTTTAATTATGATAATTGGTAATGTTATTCCTAAAAACTACGGGTATTCGTCAAACCTAGAGTGCTATGACTCGACTGTATTACAAGTATTATAGATAAAAGTCTAAAGTTTAGGTCAGTCAGTCTTTATTTTGAACGTGGAAATAAAATTTAATTTTTTTAAATCTATGACCATAATATCTAGTCTTTCCACTTAGTCTTAAAAAAGAACCTAGCCTACTGGTAGCGACTTGTTGTTTTGCAGAAAACAAACTTGATATACCTGGTGTGTGAAAGACTGCCACTCCGGCCGGTCGGCTCGACAAGGATCGCGAACGCGTCACCTGCAATTAAAGTTCGAAGTTGAAATTCGGGAAGGGGCCAAGAACGTTCTTATCAATATTGTGGGAAAACCTCTGATTGCTAAAAACCACTTAGCAATCTGAACAGACCATTTAAGTCTGGACCCCTATGTACACCAAATATCAGTAACTTTTAATATAAATAGATGTAAAAGCTATTTGATAGTTATGATAAGCCCTTTTTTACTTTTTAAACTAAACTTGCATCGATTTGCGACTTACCTTGGATAAAGTCGTAGGCTGAGCAGTTGGTAGATACAGTGGCTGCACTGAAGTCCTAGGGAGCGTTGCCACTTGGAGAGATTGCTCCCCTTCTACGGGTTGCGCATGCAAGTTCATGACCGGGCTCTCTGCATAATGACCACCACGATAAGAGGAGCCCCCGTCGTCGACCCGGCCCCGCAGCGAATCGATCCTTCTTGCAGGCCTGGAGGGTGGGGGCCGATTGGGCGGATCATGGGACGGGTGATCACCGTCGTCTAGGTAACTTCGGGCCATGTTGGTTGACAAAGTCCACGTGCAATGGTTTACAAAACCATTTCTAGAAAGTTAACAAATCTTTAAAACACACGACAAAAATGTTATTTTGAAAAAACTTGAGCTTAAAGAAACCAGGTGTTCCTTCAAGGTTAAATTACTGCCGAGCAAGTCAACATATGCCCAAGTTGTTGCTTCATTAATTTTTATAGTGTTGTCTTGAACGATTGTGTATTTTACCCATTGAACGATATTTTGTCAGTTTGACGTAGCTTAAATTAATAGACCTTAAACATTTCACATAAAATTTCATTGCAAAATAAAATATATGATAAGTCAGTCATTTTTGTTGTTATTGTTGTTGATTTGGTGAATACATAAAGATGACTTTATGTAAACTTTTGCGTAAGAGAATGGTTTAAAG
Source organism: Apocyclops royi (assembly GCA_900607525.1). Classification (NCBI taxonomy): domain Eukaryota; kingdom Metazoa; phylum Arthropoda; class Copepoda; order Cyclopoida; family Cyclopidae; genus Apocyclops; species Apocyclops royi. The sequence continues at coordinate 25,679 of LR038454.1, forward strand.
CTCCTCAACATTTTTTTTGCGCGAGCGCTCCATCTTTTTTTGAGTCATCATTGGCAAAATTTTTCAACTAGAGTTATCATTTTCAACAATGAAAATTTTTGATAATGAGAATATTTAGAGAATAAGGCTTTACTAAATCCCCTTTAATCAAACTCCAAAAATATTATTTTAAAAACGTATATATTTATACAAACATTCACTAAAGAAAAGAAATACGTATTTCTTTTTAAGTATGCTACCACAATAGGAAACCAGCTTATATACATACTTTTTGGCACTTTGTCATCAAGAATCTCTGGTTTGAGGATGCATACATGCTATTTGGCGGAAGTAACAGTACTTTCATTCTTTAAAATCACTCTTGGATTCTCAGCTTGCTTAAAACCTACCTAAGAATCTAAAACGGTATGTCATTTATTTTGATGTCAGTGAGGTGTCGATTTCAGCAAGCGGTTTTTTGAAAAGGTCTTTTCGAAAAAATAATAGAAAAGAACTAATGGTTATCATTTCTCAATTTAATTCATCATGTTTTGTCTGGTGACAAAATAGACGATGTAACTGTACGGTGCGTAATTAGCTGTTAGCCCGGAACAAATGTTTTAGATCAAAGCCGAAACAGCCCTAGCTAAATTCTGTAGTTATTAGGTAAGAATTTGGTAAGCTCTCTGGCAAGCTTGTGTAACTCAGGGTAACTAGTACAGAAATACAAATTCGGTCAGGGACAAATAGTCAGCCTCCGCCCCTAACAACCCTAAATAATTATTCATAACTTTTCATTACATTTTAAAGCACAACATCTTTACAATATCCCATTTTTCTATCGTCCATTGAAGTTACCCGTGGAAAAATACTTAGTCGTTTCGAAAAAAGGATTTATTCGCGGCCGTGCCTCAAACTTGAAACCAATCCAATAATTTTCAGGCCAGTCTACATGGCCTACTGTTTTTTAAGCCTAGTTTCCATATGAGAAAAAAATTTTAGCAGTTTGTAGCGAAGCAGACTTGCAATGCAAGCGAAGTCTTGAAAATATAAGAGATAGAGTAAGCTTTAAATCAAAACTAATTTCTATCTACAGATTATTAAAAGGGCTTTATAAATAGATTTTTTCTTCAATAAAGTTTGAAAAGTTAAAATTGTGAGAAAATTTGACTAAATAAAATTTTCATTTTAAATTTTTTTTCCGAGATATAGCATTATTCTTAAAACTAACTTTATTTACAATTTGTTCTCCTGAAAGCAAAGTGTACTAAGTTCAATGTGTACATTGAGATATAATGGGGTGCGCAATATGAATGATCGAAATTAAGTTTATGAAATTTGATTTATAAAAGGTTATCTATTTTGTTATTTAATATGACTTCAAATACAACCGATTTGAATAAAATACTAATTTTCAACAAAAATTTTGCCTTTAAATCTTAAATGACAACTCTTTTTCGGACTCAAAATCTTCGAACAATAGCAATGTTATGTAAGCCGAACGAAATCTTCACGGATACAAATACCGCTGATTGTTACACACCAGTCTCAGCGGAAATTTCCTTTGATACGGAATCTGTAATTTCATTTTCTATTGCTAAAAATGCTTGCAAGGTCTGTCGTAGTTACTGGCTCTAACCGTGGCATTGGCCTCGAGTTAGTTAAACAATTCTTAAAGCTTGACAGCCCTCCAGAGCACCTGATCGCCACATGCAGGAAGCCTGAAGACGCAAAGGAGCTGAATGAGATTGCCAAGCAGCACTCGAATGTTCATATCGTGACCCTCGACTTGAAAAACTTCGAGGACTATCCGAATGTGGTCAAGAAAGTAAGTGACATCTTTAAATTAATCGTCGGTTGTTCGTGACTTTGATATCATAAGTTTTATAACTGACCCAAGCTTTCCCGTGTTGAGGTTTGAAGTTAGTTTTCTAAGATTGGCCACGATATCCCAAACAAATCACTTGATTTCCAAATCTAACGCAAAGAGAGCCATGCAGTGTTGCCAGGCTGGGTGAAATGAGAAAAAGTCGAACAAGAAAAATTCTAACTTTTAGGAATATTTTGAATGACCGGTAAAATATTTTCAGATTTTGGTGAATTTAAAGCATCATTTTCGGGCAACACTGCAGGCAAAACAGATTTCAACCCAATCTACGTTTTGTTAGCTTAAAAACTAATCTGTTAATTGTATCAGGTTGAAGAGATCGTTGGGAAAGACCAAGGCCTGACGTTGCTCATCAACAACGCCGGAATCATGCCCGAACGCACAACGCTCGCCGAACTGCAGGCGTCATCAATGCTGGAAGGATATGAAGTCAACTGCATTGCACCACTCTTTCTTACAAGGCGGGATTATTAAAGAAAACTCAATTTATTTTATTGGTTTGAGATGTCATTTCAAATACATTTCATCCTGTAGTCAATATTATAAACGAATTATGATTGTATTATACGAGTTACAATTGAAAAGTTGGACCATTTTATAAGTAACTAAAATTTTGCTTTTTTAATGAAGTGGGACAACTTAGTCGTAAAATACGATCGTAATTTTTTATAACATTGACTACTGGACGATAGATTATTTTTACTCGGTTACGTCGTCATTGAGTCGAGCATACAAACGTTTGAAGCCTAGCCTGTTGCACACAATAATACTTGATTAAATTTGCACGACAGTCTATACCAGTACTTGCATACACATGACGTAATGGCTACGTGACTGAATAAATAGTTGAGATTTTTGTATCTGTTTAAGTTTAAAGCTACGGTCACATAACCATTGCGTCGAGTGCACGAAATTGCAAGGTCCTGCTTGTTGTAAAATGCGAAGAAATGTTTTTGTATTTGTGCAACTGCCTAGACTTTAAAGTTTCGTGCGCTTGACGGAATGGTGATCTGACCGAGGCTTAAGTAAAGTTAGCTTAAGACAACTTATACTCATTATCATACCTGTCTAATAAAGGATTAACAAGTTGATCCCGGTATTTTAGTTAGGAGAAACCAAATTTACATATTAAGTCAGTCTTAAGTCAGATTTGTAGCCAGTCTTAAGACACATTTAAGCTCAGACAGGTATAAAAATTTCAGCTAATATTCTCTTTTAAAATTTCATTAATATTTTTTGTATTATTTTAGAGCCTTTTTACCGCTGCTGCAAAAAGCTGCCGACTTAAATGAAAGCGAAAAATCTGGCAGAAGCGTCAGCAGGGCAGCTGTCGTCCAGATGAGTACAGCTGTTGCCAGTATTGAAGAAAACACTGGCGGAGGCCTATACTCATACAGGTATGAACAGGTGTTACGAAAAAAGAAGAGAGAACTTATTTTCGATTCTCGCACAGTAAAAATAAAACGTTCCAACTCAATATTTAATAATTTATTGAAAAATATTACTCCAGTAGTCATTGTTATAAAAAAAATTACGATCGTATTTTACGACTTAGTTGTCCCACTTCATTAAAAAAAGCAAAATTTTAGTAACTTATAAAACGGTCCAACCAATCGTAATTCATTTATAACATTGACCACAGAACGGTTTGGATTATCCGTTTGTCTTACGATTAACTTCTAATTCTAAG
>LR042122.1:10106-21209 GCA_900607525.1 Apocyclops royi
AACTAAAACTTAGGCAAAAGTATTACCAGAGAGATCTAGAGAAATTGGTAAATCTGGTAATTTCAAGTGAAAATATTATAATGACAAAATCTAAATTTGAAGCATTAATGTTTTGAACAAGGTTATTAGAAAATAATTAGAATTGTTGCGTTCAATAATAAGAACGGTCATTGTTTAAACTGTCGCAAATTGACAATCCCTATTTTTATCGAGTTCTGATAGAGGACAAATCCCCATTTTCCCACTAAAACATGTTTAAGATTTTGGATCAATGAATTGAAAATTAAAAGTAGCTCACATTATATTCTCTAAGTACTCCTGTTAATATTAATAATGTTAATATTAACATTAAATAATTACCAAGGCACTTTTTAGTTCAAAGAATCAATGGAAGAGATATTTTGGCACCACGTGCGGGACCAAAATACAAAATAAATTTATGCATATTAAGTCACACTGCTTTGGTCCTGCATGTGGTGCCAAAATGGCCCTTCAATCGGTTCTTGGAACTAACCAGCAGTGTGCACAGGCGGGCTGGGTCGGTGATTAGTCGAGGTATTTTTTAATGTCAATGGACAAAGTACCCTTTTCAAATATCTCGATGCTACAAAACATCTTCATAAGTGGAATCTAAGATCACAGATGAATCGAATTTTCTGAGATGTAGATTGACTGTCGACCTTCAAAGATAACAAAAGTTTCATTCTCAGCTATTTGCTACTTTCCTTTGTTAATATAAAAAGCGTAAAACGCATGCGGATGGCTTAAAAGAAATTATAATAAAGACGAATTTCAATACATTTTCTCTTTTTCTCTTGCGTAAAACGCACGTGTAAACGATGCTTTATTTAGCAGGAAATTTACTTTAGAAAAAGTTTTTGTTTAATTAAAAAAACGCAAATAATTTTTCAATGTATTAGTCTTTGAGTATTCGTCATTCTTTCTTTTTATGTAGCGCACGATAGATATTGTTTCCATAAATGTTTTCCACCATGTTCTGAATTTAGGGAATTCTACCAAATCTGGCACTACTGACTATGGGTCAAATAAAGATCTACCTACCTTATGTAGTCGTGAGAATATTTGCAGAGAATCAGAGCTTATCAAAATCTTCCTGTCATTTCTTGTGAGATTACTAAATCCACAAAAAGATTCAAGAAGATTATTGCCTCATCTTTCCTGTCATACGAACACTTGTGACTTAAATATCAAGATCAATTAAAATTTTATGCATAGAATTTATGAAAAAATTAAGTAGGTAACTACGTAGTAATTTAGGATAGCTGTGGTGGCATTTCGAAAAGTGTTGCCAGATTTGGTGGAATTCCTAAAATTTGCTTGGGAACTTTAGTAACTCAAAGGATATTTAGATAATTTGTTTAGTTTTTGGTGAAATTTTGATGTTGTTTCTAGCGACTGTGATTGCAGTTTAAAGGTAGCGAAGGTGCCATGTTGCTGGTATGAAGTTTTTTTGGCAACACTGTAATAACTAGCACAAGATCGTTTTTAATAATACAGACCATCTTTCAGGGAATCATTTCTGGCAAGCTCTACACATGTCCGGACTTTTACCTCACCCGATGTCCCCCGAAGATGACCACAGACTTCTTGATTACGGGATGGGATTCACAAATATAGTAGCACGGACAACTAGAGGTCTATCGGATTTATCAAGAGCTGAGATAGCGGATGGGGCTAAAATTCTCCGTGAAAAGCTTCTCAAGTACAAACCAAAAATTGCAGTTTTCAATGGAAAGGCGATTTATGAAGTCTATAGGTAATACAAGCTGATATCTTCGTAAGTTGTCTCGTCTCAAATTTGAGACAAGAGAGGTTGGAAACGTTGAGGCTTTGTTACCATCTCATCTCAAACTTGAGATGAGACAACTTACGACGATTTTAGCCACTATTGTTAAAGTCCATTATGCCCTAAATTCTACATTTTAAATGTAAACATTATTGAAATATAATTCATGAGAAGTGTCTTGAAAAGGTAAAGCGAAATATATTTTTTTTTCTATTGATTAATATTTGAGCAAGTTATGTTAAAAAACTTTTTTGTAAGTGACTTTCTCGTGAGCGAAACGAAGTTTTCATTTGAAAATGAAAATTTTAAAAGTTCAAGTGACTAACCAAGTTTTATTTACATCCATTTTCGCATAATTACATAATTACAGTCAATACTTAGTAGGATATATTGTGTATTTCAAGCGTCATTACTTTTATATAACTGGGAACAAATTCTCAAACGAAAAATTTGTGAATTTTTAATTTGATACCTATTTAAGAGTAAGCAAATTATCAAAACTAAATGCTCGTAGGCTTTTCTGTTTACAAAAAAGAGAAATAATCACCACGACCCTAACTCATCTTATTCTGTGTGAATTATATAAAAGTGTAGTCTCTGCTTTTTAAAACTTATTAATCAAATACAGAAAATAAGTTTATTTTCGTATAACACAAAATAAAAGATTATGTAATGAAAAAATGTTTTTTAGTAATCAAAAGAAGTTCATGTTTGGTCGCCAACCCGAGCCGATGATCTCCGAAACAGGGGAGAGGACATGGCTCTGGGTGATGCCAAGCACCTCAGCCCGGTGCGCCCAGCTGCCCAGGGCAGTGGATAAAGTGCCTTTCTTTGAAGCCCTTCGAAAGTTTAGGGATTACCTCACCGGTAGACTTCCTGATTTAGAACTTAGTGACGTCACATTTGCAAATGTCTCAAACCGGAGTCACAACCCAGCCGAAGGTCAAATGCAAACGCGAACACAACACGAAGAGATTTGTCGTCCGAAAAAAATCTGTGATAGGTCTATTGCGGATGAGAAAGAGGTAAAGCCGTCGAAGCTTGCTTGACTTTCACTTTTGCACTTTAGCCAATGACCAAAAGGTTTTGTCAAAACACTGCATCAATACTTACTCAAAGCGTCAGTTACATATCCATTGCATCGAACGCCCGTGACTTTCCATGCCTGACTAATAAATAGAATAATTCAATCTCCAATGTACACTAAGTCGGATGCTGGTTCCAATGAAAGTAATAATTTATATGCCTTGACAATCTCGTCTAGACTTAGGACACTTTTGAGGTTACTTAGTTTCGAAAATGGCTGTTTTGAGCCTCGGCCGTATAATCACTGCATCGAAAGCATGTAACTAGAAGCCTAACCCTATGTACAAGCATGAACAAATGCTCTTCTGTCTTTATTAAGTCAGAACTTTATCAAACTTGACTGAATTTTTGCTGGAGCGTTAATACAAGTTCAGTAAATCTTATCAAAACATTGTTTATTTTACGTAAAAACAGCTCTCGGTTCCTATTTTTGGGAATTTCTCCAGTTCTGGCAACACTAGGACAAAAGTAACATGAAGTTTCACTTAGCGTGAGGTTCCGTGTTCTTCACTTTAGTCAAAGAAAAAGTTATTGAAGACAAGACATTACTGATTGCATCTGTTAATTTAACAAACTACATCGAGGCCACTTAGGGCTGAAGGTGGACGCGTACTGGGCTGGGCTGGGCTGGACTGTTTCGCTGACTGGGCTGGGTCAAAAGATTTTGATTCAACGCGGTCTAAGTGTTAATGCTTAACCGTGTGAGGTTGGCCAAAAGTAGCCCAAATATTTTTCCTTGGCAAAACTCGGCCCGAACAGGAACATCCGGCCCGTGCTCATCATTACTTAGGACGAGCCTTCTACCAATCCCTCACGAAGTGTACCTTGAGTATCGAGTATTGCCAAGTCTGTGTAATAAGTAGGACCTTAACAATATGATGGAAACTAAACATTGTCTTGATCTTTTAATTTGGCGGAATCTTGATAACATTTAGGCGTACACTTTTATGTTACAGGTTATGTTAAGAATATACTTTTAGACAAAATTGTCTTTTTATGATAATAGCGAAATATTTTTCAAAGTAACAAACTGTCTGACTTTTTCACTAAGAAACGCGGTAAACCGATGAAAATAATTTTGGTTTTAGGTGGATTACAGCACACTAGAGCCATCTAACGACACAACTCCCGCCAAAGTGCCTCCATCTGTTGGTGCAGTCATTGACTACGTCGTCCAAAAATATTCGGATAGTCCGCCAGGTACATAACTTCACGAATTTTTTACTTTTTATAGCAAACGAAACAACTTTTATTCCATTGCAGTTTCAGACACGAGTTCACATGCCATCTTAACACTACAAATCTATGTAACTTAAGACCTACAAGCTATTCAATATCTAGTAAATTATACTATCACCTTTATATTGGAGTCAGTGTTGCTAGAATTGGCTTTTCAAATCCCCAAAAAATCAAACAAAAATAGCACAACATTGTTTTTTGTTGCATTTCACCTAGATCTGTCAACACTGGTCGTCTATGCAATATTTTGTTCATAATTTGGTGGAATTTTAAAGAGATTTCTGGCAGCACCGTCTATGACGTTATTTTTGTAAAAATTGAGATTTCTTTCCATTGAAATTAGGAGGCATCCCCTACCCTCAACAGTCAAAAACAAAATCAGAGGAGTCCGAGCAATTATCAACACAAACGTAAATTGTTCAAAGTTTAGGGATGGAGTGAACCACTGATTGAACTCGAGAAATATGCAAGATTATCTCCACCAAATTCTACAGTATTGAAAACTTCACGGAGCTATGGAATCAAAATTTTGAACCAAGTTTGGAAAAAGATTCGAATATCTCGACAACAAACGCTCTAAGAAAGCATTTCCACTCTATGTTAAATTTTACCGTGACGACTTTGTCAACTCTAGTTTATAAATATAGTAATTTTAGAGCAAAGGTGAACAGAAAATTGTTGAAACATTATTGTAATAATCTAAAACCAGATGAAAATCCTGCATTCATTGTAAAAAACGAATGTTGAATGTTATGTGATGCGTTGGACACATTTCCATTTGAACATTTTCTACGTGTGTGTCATGATCCTTGGATCAAAAGTGCTGCTGAAAATGTTAAATGCTTTGATTGGTGAAAAATACATAATTTGAATTGGATAGAAACAGATTTCAAAACTACGTCAAGATTTGAATCTCTGGAATAACAAATGCAAATGCTTTGGTAGTTTATACGAATGTTTGATTGTTAAAATTAAAAAAATCAATGCAAATAAGAGTTTATGCAAAAACAAACAACTTTTTATGAAAAGAAGGCTTATGTAAGTATTGTTTTGCATTTCAGAAATTAGAGCATTAATTTTTGAGTACAAATTTCACCTTACCACACCAATGATTTAATACTTGCCTAAATATTTTTTTTTTGATTCAATGTCTTCTAGGTATTTATCTTTTAAAGGTTTGGACAGTTTCTTAATCCATCAAAGGTTTTTCTAAATGAATTCATATTTAAGTTTACATATACATCAATAATGATCATATATAACTTCTTTTTTCTGGTAATTGTTTTTTGATAAGCTGAATAGTTAAGCGTCTATGCTAGGCTAGGTCGTTGTTGATGGTATTCGGAACCTCAGACTATCTTGGAGAGATTTTTTTCTTATAAAAGACTGAACTTTGTAACAATATCATTTTCTATTCACCTTGGGATATCAATTTAAGTAAATCCTTTATTTTATGAAGGCTTCAAATTTTCTCCTATCACAAATATTATTCGACGTTGTTTGTCTAAGATGGGAGGTTTAGCAAATCAGTGTTATTTATTGATTGTCGAATTTCATAAGTTGTTGCGTTATCTTATATGAAAAATAAATTTTTGATTGAATTTAAGCTTGTATCTGAAACATTCAAGGAACATTTGAGAGCTTCAATGTTGACATCAAAGTTTTTTTGGAAAGTTTTTATAAGCTACTACCCAAAGACAAGATACATTTTAGTTACAGATTGATTGATTGATTAGACCCATGGTTCACATAATATAAGAAACTATTTAGGGTACAACATAAACATAATCATTCACATTTTTTCAATAATAGACAGAAAATGAATAACATGATCTTGATCTTCTATTCTTCTTCCCTCCTTTGAAAAAACTTTATCCTGGGTGGGGGCTCAAACCCAGGACTCCTGTGAGGGAAGCAGCTGCCTTATCCAGTTGACCATCTTGCCCCCTATCTATAAACTTTTTAGTTATAATTCAAGTAAAATATAAGTTTGCTGTTATTTCTGATAACAATACATTATCCTTTCGTAAGATTCTGAATTAACAATCATTCAAATAAAAGCAATCGCTTTTTGAGGAAAATAAAGAAATAATTTACTCACAGACCCTTCATAAAAATCGATGAAATTATTTGTCAAAATAAGTTTTTTGTCATCCACAACTTCTGGTCAGGACATCATAAAATAAGTGCATTTCTCAGTAAGCAGAAATAATGCACAATGATTTTTCCTTCTAGTAATATACTTAGGTACACAAGTCTATCTACTTTCTTTATATTTGTGCTTTCATAATCTGTTCTTTGAGTGTAGGTATATCTTCTTCTTCTTATACGAGACACTTTTCTTTTCCCCATGGGAAGCAACTTTTGTTGTTAACGATTCCTATCTCTTTTCTTTATCAGAGAATTTTATTAGTTTGCATGTCAAATCTGATACCAATTTAGAAACAACGGAAAAATCGGAATATCCAAAAGAGTCTTTCTTGTTTTTTGAAGCTACTCACGCAAATAGTCGAAAACAAATACTCTACTAAAGAGAGTAATAAAAGAAATCATTGTCCTTGTGCTAATAGTTCATTCATTAGTTTGAGACCTTAACTGTTATTCCTTATTGAACCTTCGTGACGTTTTATCTTATATAATAATTATTATCAATCATATTTATCCTCAAACGATTAAATAAACGAATATCAAAAGTTAAAGTCACATAACCATTGCGTCGAGCGCACGGAATTACAAAGTCCTGCTCTTTGTAAAGTGTGAAGAAATATTTGTATTTGTGCAGCTGGCTAGACTTAAAGTTTTGTGCGTTCGACGCAATGGTTATGTGACCGAGGCTTAAGCTCTAGCTGATTACCTGAGGTCTAACTTTTCAACACTTGATTGCCATTTAGTAGAGGAAACACATAAGCCAATTTAAAAATACAGTCACCTTGATAGCTAGCTAGCTAGCTATGTATTGAGAATTTGGTCTTTGGGGACAAACGATTTATAGGTACCTTGGGTAAGTGAAGCCCCTGTCATTCAACCACCAGATGGACTGTTGATGTTTTTTTATGATTTGGTCAAACTTGAACAACTTTATCGTAAAAAATTATTGTAATTCTTTGTTGGACATTCAATGTATTTTATGCTAATCATGGGTATTTACAAAACTTCTTAAGAAAATCTTACGAAATTTCACAACTTTCTGGCGAATGTCAAGATAATCTTAATTAAATTAAATTTGGTCATTACAAATCTAAGAAATCCTAGAAAATTTGAGATTATTTTGTAAGATTTTCTTAAGAGCGTTTGTAAATACTGCCCCTGGTTCATGTCTGGTGAGTATTCACAAATCGTATTCACAAATGTTCTTAAGAAAATCTTACAATATTCCTTTTTAAAAAATCAATTTTATCTATGTTCTCTTAAGCTAAATGAATATGGCCGTCAGACATTTAAGTAAACCTTGTAAGATTTAATAATTTTCGTAAGATTTTCGTAAGAACGTTTGTGAATAGGGTCCCTGGTTCCTGGTCCTATAGCACCCACTGGACCCCAAAGAATTTTTTTTTCAGTATGAAACGTGACAGCTTATCAATTAAGTAAATAATTATGATCTGAAATTGTTTTTGTTTGATCTGAAGATGAATTTCGACCCTTAAGTAAGATAAGATTTGTCAAGAAACGTTTCTGATAAGAATTTCAACAAAGTTCTCAGTGCAACTTAAACTTAAGGATATTTCTAGCAAAATTTTTTAACTGTGCAATGCTCCGGTTTGACGGAAAAGTTGCTCTGGTTACTGGAGCAGGCGGAGGTATGTTACTTATCTAACTCCTGACAAATGAGTGAAAAAAAAGTTTTTCTACCCAACTTAATATTTTTTCTTTTAATGAAAAAAGAGATTGATACATTTTTCTTCTACCCTTCAGATGCCCGTGACAACTTGTCTTTACCGAGTGTTGCACAAAAAAATAAACTTCATTTACATAATCTAATTACTATTGATAATAAGCAGAAATCTCTGTAATACTCTGTACATTAAGGAAGGGAAATAAGTCTAGTTCATAATTCAGATGTATCATCGAACTAATTAAACATCAGAGTAATTTCGTTTGATAGATTCGTCTTGTTTGATTTAACATGACTCAGTGACGAATTGCGTAGTTATTCTTGAAGCAAAAAATTTGAGCTAGAGATGGGATCGGGTATTTAACAGCCCGCAGCAATAAAATTCAGCCAGTGCCCATATCAAGTTAAGTCTCTAAACCATTAGCAGCCTTTTGAGATTTCCGAGTCATTAAGTTTTTTTTTTGTAGGGCTGGGTCGGTGCTATGCTCTCCTGTTAGCGTCCCGCGGTGCTTCAGTTGTTGTGAATGACCTCGGTGGTTCGAGATCGGGTCAAGGCCAGTCCTCGAAAGCAGCTGATCTCGTCGTTGAGGAAATTAGAGCAAATGGTATAATTCCATTTCCCTTGGCAACTTTAATTTATTCATAAAGTGTCGGTTAAAAGAAAAGGAAGATTAGATGTTCGTCTTTAGTTTTTTGGAATTGAGATTATCTACATTGAAACCCGATGAAAAAAACTCTGATAGTTTGATGAAAAGTATGATTGCTGCTTTAATCATTTACAAAGTTTTACAAATTTTCATTTTGAAACTTTAGGAGGTAGAGCTGTGGCGAACTACGATTCAGTCGAGAATGGAGATTTGTTGATCAAGACAGCCATCGATAATTTTGGACGAATCGACATTATCATCAACAATGCAGGTTGGATCAGTGCTGCGAGATTTGTCATTGAAATTTCACTGAAGTTTGAATCAAAATACCATTCCGTCTTATGAAAGTCGAGCCCTTTTATGTATTTATTTTTTCATTTTATGTGGGGGGCTGGAGAATTTTGCGTAAAAAGTCAAGGTTAGTGTTAGGTAAGGTTAGACTTAACATATTTTTTTACACTTTTGATTGATTGATTTTTGTGATGATAATATCTTCAATTTTTGAAGTCGATTTTTTCAGGAATTTTGAGAGATCGTTCCGTCGCAAAAACTTCTGATGACGACTGGGATCTGGTACACAAGGTTCACCTCAGAGGAGCTTTCAAGGTCAATCAAGACTAGTTCAATTTAACGTAACCTAACCTAATTCTAAAAATGTATAATTTCATATTGTCGCATTTTCTAAATTGTCGTATGCTCAATTTGGTGCCCACACAAATTTAATCTGTGTCATATGTATTGACTACTTTGATACTAAAGAGAAAAAGGAGTCATCATGCCCCTGACAGGGCAAAGGGCCGGTCCCCTAACACATTAGGGTTACGTTCGTTAATTAAAAATATTGACTGTTAAAATTATCCGCGTTATGACTTCAGTGTGAAAATCGTGACAGTATGAATTATGATCTCTTAGAATGTTTGATAGAAAATCTTGCCAGCTTCAGAAGAAATATTGTGAACTTAGCTCAAAGCAATAAATTGAGGATTTCTCCTTCTATCTCTTTCTTTGTCTTTCTTTGTCTCTTAGGAATAATACCTTTCTATAATCTCGTTTGAGCGCTGAGGTTTCACGTTGTTGCATTTCCCATATTGTCGCAATGGGAAACCCTCCTGCCCCTGGTAGGGCTAGGGACCGGAGCCATTGTATAGGTTACGTTATTCATTGTTTTAAAGTTACAAAATACAATTGTCAAATGTTAAGGATGAATTTTGATTTCAATTTTCCAGGTAATAAAGGCTGCCTGGCCTTACATGAAAAAACAGAAGTATGGAAGAATTGTCAACACCTCTTCGGTCGCTGGACTCTATGGAAACTTTGGTCAGGCAAATTACAGGTTGAGCCCCGGTCACCTAACCAATGAATCAAATTGCGTTCTAATAATACGGACGAGTCTATTCTGAAAAATGAAGGATTTTTGAAGAAAACTTTCTTGATTTAAAATTTTTAATCCTGAATTTTATCAGATCAGCGGAACTTTTTTAAATATTCTCTCAACCTTTCACTGTTTTGCTTTTCACAAGGATTCACTTATATTTAGGTATTATTTATCTTATCACTTGGTCGTGAGCAATGATGCCAAATCTCGTGGAATTCCAAAGGAACGAGAATTATTTTTCTTCAAAGGGAATTTTTAAGAGTTGATTAAAAACGTTGTTTATTTTTGGGTGATATTTAATGGGCATTTTTGGCACCACTAGACACAAGGTTTGCATTCAAACAATAATTTCCCGGGTTATGGATACCAAGACAAAAAATTTTCACGTGAATTCAAGTCCTTGACGGCTATTATTTTTAATTCCTTTGTCACTTGCGATTTGACAATGATGAATTGAGGTTCCTCTATTTTCATGTTATTTACACAGTTCAGCCAAACTTGGCCTTGTCGGCCTCACCAACACGTGTGCGATTGAAGGTCAGTCAAGTGGAATTCATTGCAACGTTATCGTGCCAATGGCCGCTTCACGACTAACTGAGGATATTTTTCCACCAGGTGCGACCAGTTTCAACTCTTTTTTCATTTACCTATAAAATTCTCAATACTCATTAATTGATTGATTGAGAGGCCGCTAGGTTCGCTAGTAGTTAACTACTTGTTAGAGTAGTTCATTACAAAAGCAAAGAAAATTTTTCTACATACTCTAAGACGCAAATACCTTTTCAACGGCTAGTGAAGCTGGTGGCCCATGTTTGTAGACCCGAGATGATATCTTCGCAAGTTGTCTCATCTCAAATTTGAGATGAGGGAGGTTGGAAATATTGAAAACATATTGAGGTTTTCTCATCTTCTTATTTCAAACTTAAGATGAGAGGACTTTCAAAGACATCAGCTCCGATCTCTCGTTGTAGTCCTGATAGAAATAATTACTAAAGGGGCTTTCACAAAGGTCGCAATAGCGTTGCGACCGCTTGCGATCGAAAAATCGCACGATTTTCCATGGATTGCAGTAAGAATCTCATGGTCTCATGAGATCGATCTCAAGGTCTTACGACCG